>CM045729.1:86869049-87079049 GCA_024760905.1 Plotosus lineatus | reverse complement strand
AGGTTTGGTATCCAGGACAGGAACGCAGAAGGACAGATGTTGGTAGATTTTGTAAAAAGGATGGAAATGGCTGTGGTGAATACTTTCTTCCAGAAGAGACAGGAGCATAGGGTGACTTATAAAAGCGGAGGTAGGAGCACACAGGTAGACTACATCTTGTGCAGGCGATGCAATTTGAAGGAAGTCAGTGACTACAAAGTAGTAGCAGGTGAGAGTGTTGCCAAACAGCATCGGATGGTGGTGTGCAGGATGATGCTGATGGTGAGGAAGGTGAAGAAGGCAAAGGCAGAGCCAAAGGCAAAGTGGTGGAAGCTGAAAAAGGAAGAGTGTCGTGTTGTCTTCAAGGAGGAGTTGAAAATGGCTTTGGGTGGTCAGGAAGTGCTTCCAGATGACTGGACAACTACAGCTAATGTGACTAGGGAGACAGGTAGGAGAATACTTGGTGTGTCATCTGGAAGGAGAGGAGATAAGGAGACTTGGGGGTGGAATGAGGAAGTGCAGGAGTGTGTATGAAGGAAGAGGTTAGCCAAGAAGAAGTGGGACATAGAGAGGACTGAAGAGAGTAAACAGCAGTACAGGGAGACACAGCGTAAGGCAAAGGTAGCGGTGTCAAAGGCCAAACAGAGGGCGTATGATGACTTGTATGCTCGGTTGGAAAGTAAAGAGGGAGAAAATGATTTATACAGGTTGGCACAGTAGAGAAATAGAGATTTGAAGGACGTGCAGCAAGTTAGAGTGATTAAGGACAAAGAGGGAAATGTATTGACTGATGACAGAAGTGTGCTGGGAAGATGGAAAGAGTACTTTGAAGAGCTGATGAATGAGGAAAATGAGAGAGAAAAAAAAGAGTAGAAGAGGTGACTGTTGAGGACCAGGAAGTAGCAAAGATTAGTAAGGGTGAAGTGAGGAGGGCATTGAAGAGGATGAAGAGTGGAAAGGCAGTTGGTGCTGATGACATACCGGTGGAGGTATGGAAGTGTCTAGGAGAGGTAGCAGTAGATTTCCTGACAAGACCATTCAACAAGGTGGACTAAGGGCAGAGGTCAGCATTTGTGAACAACAGTTTGGCTTCATGCCAAGAAAGAGCAACACAGATGCAGTGTTTGCCTTGAGGATGTTAATAGAGAAGTACATGGAAGGTCAGAAGGAGCTGCATTGTGCCTTTGTGGATCTGGAGAAAACATATGACAGGGTGCCAAAAGAGAGACTGTGGTATTATAGAGTGGTGCAGGACATGTATAAAAGATGTAAGACAGTGGTGAAGTATGCTGTCGGTGTGTCAGAAGAGTTCAAGGTGGAGGTAGGACTGCATCAAGGGTCAGCTCTGAGCCCCTTCTTGTTTGCTATGGTGATGGACAGGCTGACAGACAAGATTACCCATGGACTATGATGTTTGCAGATGACATTGTGACCTGTAGTGAGAGCAGAGAACAAGTGCAGGAAAATCTAGAGAGGTGGAGGTATGCCCTGGAAAGGAGGGGAATAAAGGTTAACCTCAGTAAGACAGAATACATGTGTATGAATGACAAGGACCCAACAGGAACGGTGAGGTTACGGGGAGCAGAGATAAGGAAGGTGGAGGATTTTAAGTACTTAGGCTCAACAATCCAGAGCAATGGAGAGTGTGGAAAAGAGGTGAAGAAGCGTGTGCAGGCAGGCTGGAATGGTTGGAGAAAAGTGTCCAGTGATGTGTGATAGGAAGGTATTGGCAAGAATGAAAGGAAAAGTGTACAAGACGGTGATGAGGCCAGCGATGTTGTATGGTTTAGAAACAGTGGCCCTGGGGAAAAGACAGGAGGCTGAGTTGGAGGTAGCAGAGATGAAAATGTTGAGGTTCTCTTTGGGAGTAACGAGGATGGATAGGATCAGGAATGAGCACATCACAGGGACAGCACATTTAAGACGTTTTGGAGACAAAGTCAGAGAGGCTAGATTGAGATGATTTGGACATGTACAGAGGAGGGATAATGAGTATATTGGTAGTAGGATCCTGAGGTTGGAACTACCAGTCAGAAGGCCTAGAGCAGTGGTTCTTAACCTTGTTGGTGGCACTGAACCCCACCAGATTCATATGTTTATTCACCGAATCCTTCTTTCTTCAAAAATGAAATATGACTTTTCTTCAAATTCAAGACATAGGTTTATGTTTTTATTGGGGCACCAAAATGAACCGTGCATTACCATCACTGTGTTCAAAGAACAAAATCAATACAATGCATGAACTGCCCCATCACAACTACTTACATTTTTATGTGAGGTGCGCATCTGAGTGCGTGCACGTGCATCTGTGTGTGCGTACAGTATTTGTTATATTTGCATCTTATGCATAATTTTTGAATGTTGAATCGTTATTATAAGCATTTATAGTATTGAATATGTATTTATTGATATTATATACACATACATGTACGTATACTTCAGTCAGCGGGGGTTGATCCTACTTTGCAAATCGTGCAGATAGGACGCTGACTAGCATCACGTTCCATTATATATGTGAATCCATGTTGTACATATTCGTCCGACCATTTTCTTTTTTGCTTAACATAGTAAGGATTAAAACATTAAGAAAGAAATCACACGACGTACCATCACAACAGTCACAAGTCGACTCCCAAATTTCCTGCAGCACAGATTGGCCAAGCAATGTAGCGTGATCACCTGTAGCCAATGTTGGTGTCGTCATGAATATGAATCGGGTGTGTGTCTTGACCTCTGCCGAACCCCCAAGACTGACTCCACGAACCTCTAGGGTTTGATCGAACCTAGGTTAAGAACCACTGGCCTAGAGGAAGACCAAAGAGACGATTTATGGATGTGGTGAAGGAGGACATGAAGGCAGTTGGTGTAAGAGAAGAAGATGCAGAGGATAGGGTGAGATGGAGGCAGATGATTCGCTGTGATGACCCCTGAAGGGAACAGCCGAAAGGAAAAGTAGAAGACTCTTCGGATCCTATCACTGGTGCATTGTTTTGAAAACAGACAAATTCTGCCATAATAAAAATGGTTTCAACTTGAAAAAGTGAGTAGCTTTCAAATTCTGAGCTAATTGAAACTCATGTAGTATGCTGGCGCAACAAGAAGGTTCTCTGAAACTCGTCTATAGTAAAGTTTTAAACTCGTAAGGATTCTCATTTTACAAAATCTTGGCTCCTGAGTGGTGCAGTAACATGGTGAGACACTACCATTCAAAAGAATGCAAATTTGAGCCTGGGTTGTTGCCAGAAGTCCATGAGAACTAACTGAAGAACATATCTCAGTAAGGAATGGAATACTGTATATTCTCTTCTCTGTCACTAACAAATAACAGTGCTCTATCATGGGTGTCTTTTCACTTTCAATACAAATTGTATTTACACAATAAAATACATAATTGGAGTGGTGGCCTAGTGCAGTGGTCCGTAGCTCAACTGGTACCGGTCCGCGGAAGAAATAATTAATTATTTCCGTTTTATTTATTATCTGAGTCTGAACGATCTTTATTTTTGAAAAATCTTTTATTTTGAAAAATGACCGGATTCGTACATGTCGGTCATTTGAGCACTAAAATGTAACCCACAAGGGGACGGCACATGAACAGAGGCGAGTTGGACATGTTTCAAACAATAGCGGAGATTTTGGGTGAGACTGAGCCTGAGCCTTCATTCTCCCCGCTGGTGCACCATCACCTGTATTTTGTTTTTTATTTTTAGAAAAGTTTAATCTCTACTTCCCAACCAACTTAATTTCAGCTGTTGAAAAATAACATTCATGGAGCTCTTATTATTATTATTATTATTATTATTATTAATAATATTTTATATAAATAAATTAGATTTACAATATAAACCCCTAAATATATGACACCCCCCACCCACTCCCGTATCCCCACCACCACCACCCCGGTCTGTGGAAAAATTGTCAAGCGTTGACTGGTCCGCAGTGATATAGGGCACTGGATTGCTGATCCTAAGGTTGGAGGTCCCACTCCACTGTCCCCTCCAGTGCAGCTAACTGGGTTATCAAAGGCCTGCCATGTCTTTCACTGTCTATGGTGTGCAAACGAAGCATTGCTGACTTTCGACAAGAGTAGGCTACAAAGCCATCAGCGTGTTTCCACCCTGCGATGGCCTGGCGAGCTGTCCAGGGTGTACTCTGCCCTACCCCGGAGTTGGCTGGGATGGGCACCAGCCTCCCCACAACCCAAATTGGGATTAATCAGTTACAGAAAATGAATTGATGAAATAAATAATTGTACTTTATCAATATTAATTATGGGCAGTGGTGGCCCATGATAAAGTGCTGGATTACCGATCCCAAGGTTGAGGGTCAAGCCCTACTATCAGCTGAAGGTCCAGATGAAGCACGGTTTAAAAGAGCCCTATATGGAGAAAGATATAAGATCACAGTTTCCCCTACCCAGATGAGGGTCACCAGGGTCCTTCCCCTGTAGCCAAGCCTGTGAGAGGGGCACGAAGGCAAGCGCCTGATGGTCAGGCTTCTGCCCATGGAACTTGGCCACGCCCAGCCCGAAAAGGAGACATGGGTCAGCCTTCCCATGGACCCACCACCTGTGGGAGGGGCTATAGGGTTCGGGTGCATTGTGAGTTGGGTGGCAGCTGAAGGCATGTGCTCTGTTGGACCGATTCTCTGGCTACTGACTCTTGGGACACGGAATGTTACGCCCCCCGCCCCCCCTCCCAAACCCCAGGCGGGGAAGGAGACTGAGCTTGTTCGTGAGGTTGACAGATACCGACTAGATGTAATCGGATTCACCTCAATGCATAGCTTGGGCTCTGGAACCACCCATCTCGAGAGGGGATGGACCTTATCCCATTCTGGAGTTGTTCATGGTGAGAGGTGGCGAGCTGGTGTGGGCATCCTTGTTGGCCCTGTCTTGGTGCCACACGCTGGATTTCCCTCCGCCTTCAGGTGGGGGGTGGGTCCTGACTGTTGTTTGTGCACTCACCCTTCTTGGAGTCTTTAGGGGGTGTGCTGGAGAATGCTCCCCCAGGGGACTCCCTCGTTGTCCTGGCAGAATTCAACCCCCATGTGGACAACCACAACGTGACTTGGAAAGTGTGATCGGTAGATAGGGCCTCTCCAGTCTGAACCCAAATTGCGTTTTGTTGTTGGACTTTTGTGCTCTTCGTGGCTTGTCCATCATGGACACCATGTGTGAATAAAAGGGTGTCCATAAATACACTTTGTAGTTGTATCACAAGGACTTACGGCTGCATGTTCTGCACATTCGGGTGGAGAAGAGCTGAGCTGCAACCAATCTCTGGTCTGGTGGTGAGATGGCTCTGATGTCAAGGGAGACAGGCCCGAGCCTGTAGTTAGGGTCGTTTGGGAACGTTTGGCGAAGTCTCCTGTCAGAGAGGCCTTTAACTCCCACCTCCGGCCAAGCTACAACCACATCCCGCAGGAGGCGGGGGACATGGAATGTGAATGGGCCATGTTTTGTGCCTCCATCATTAACCGGCAGCCCATAGCTGTGGCTGGACGGTTATTAGCGCCTGTTGTAGTGGTAACCCCTGAACCTAGTGGTTGACTTATTGGCCTGTGGGACCCCTGAAGCAGCACACAGGTATGCAAGTTCACCCAAGCTGTCCACATATGATTTGTGGATTTAGAGAAGGCTTTTGACAGTTGCCCCTCTGTCTGCTCTCTCCCTTTAATGCAGAGGTAACAGGAACACACAAGCTCTGCTAGCTTTTATAGACGAGGCATGTTCAGCTGGATGTTGGTATTTCAAGTGTTGCATTAGGTTTGTTTTTTCTGAATGTGTTTGCAGTGGTTTCTTGGCTGTACATGTATTACAAATTGCACATTTTATGTTGTGTCACTCAGAAAATTTTCAATACTAACAATGCTATTTTTGGGTTTATACTAAGGCCACAAGGTCTACGATTCAAAAGGGCATCGAGATTCCTGATTTAGGAGCAGGCTTGCAGCACAATTGGGGTATAAAATGAGGCAGAGTGCACCCAAGAGATGAAACAGGAAAGAATCATTTTTCCAAGCTGATCAAGCTCTCAGAAGATTGCTTATTAAAAAGTTTTTTAATGCTCCACGATTCCCAGGTTCTATGAAATTTGCCATCAAATTGAAATAAATGTTAATCGGGGAAAACACTTTGTTACGATTACCCTAAGGTTGTGTTTCTGCCCAATAACGGTCTGGCATTATAAAAAGATAAAAAGTTTTTACGCGTACCCCACCTTTGGCCACTATCGACCAAACGAGGCTCCAGCATCCAAGTGACTTTAATATGATTCAGCGGTTTGGCAAATGAGTGAGATAAGAATGAGTAGTTATAACAAATCTGATAAATAAACTACCACACATGAACATGGACCATAAATTTTATTTACATTAATATTGTTTCACATTTTCCTAAAGGAAAAATGTCATGTACAAGCCAAAAGGCCAGTACAATCCTCCTCTTGTAATTACTCTCTCATTAATCATCACAAGCAAAATGTTTATTTTGTGGTGAAACCATTCTACAGATGTTTGTTAAAAAAAAAAAGTCCCAAGAGACATACAGTATCTCTGTATTGACTCAAGATGATTAATGATCTCAGTAAGCTTTTATTTGTCCATTAAAAAAAAAAAAAATCAGACAGGTTGAGGTATTATTTTGGAGTGAGGGTGGACATTAGCGGTCTAGAGATCGTTTCTGAATGGCCTCAAGGACAACATCTTTGAGGAGGGCGATGACAGAACGAGGGTCTTCACTACCTACTACCGCACTGCCCGATACAATCATGTTAGCACCTGCCTGAAAAAAGAGAAACCGCGTATTAACATCAGAACCAAGATATATTTTAGCCCAATTTTATCTCAACATTGAACGTTGACCAATTTTCTGAATTAAAAACACAGTTCCAAGGTTGAGAACAATCAAAACTGGCTATCAGTACAGATAGCCCTGTGTTACCTACAGGGTTGTACCATACACCCGTGTAAAGCACAACATTCATTACTTTATACCTCAGCACATCGATGAATAGTGTCTGGTCCAACCCCTCCATCTACTTCAATATCCAGGGAAGGAAACTGGCTTCTTAGCCAGCTGACCTGGGGGGAATAGAATAATATTAATGACAATAGAGTCCTCCAAGAATCAGAACCATGCCTTTTTGGCAATGTGCACACAGCGATGTCATTACTACCGTATTTTCCGGACTACAAGTCGCCCCCCCCCCATAGTGTGGCTGAGGGTACGACTTGTAGTCCAGAGCGACTTATATGTAAAATTACATATAATTCTGTTCGTCATAAATAATAATGAACATAATTTCACATGTTGGTTATTTTCACACTCAACCACAAGAGGGCTGTCTAGGTTTGTGTACCAGCGCCTGTAATCCTGGAACATTGAAAATTTAAATTTTCAACAGAAACACAACTAGACTGAACAAAAACATCCCTGAAAAACAAAATCCTATTCTGCAGATTACAAGCTGCAAGTAGTGAAATGCGCAGCAAAAATGGTAATCGAGCAACAGAGAGAAAGTTTGGAGTGAACGAGAAACCCTTGAGGGATAAAAGCAGAGATTACTACTACAGAGAAGAAAACAAAAAAACAAACAAACAGAAAAACTCATCATGGTCTAAAACCTAGATGGCCACAGCTAGAGGAACGAGTTCGCACATGGAGGCTTGAGCAACGTGCTGCAGGGAGGGGCTTGAACACAGTGCCACCGTGTTTCCACGCCCAGGTTGTTGTCAAGGAGATTAATATAAATGGCTTTGCGGGAGGACTGTATTGGTGTTACCACTTCATGCAACGCAACCACCTGTCTATCAGAGCGAGGACCACAATGTCACAAAAACTGACAGATTTCTAAGCCAAGGTGGACAGTTTCCATGAGTTTGTTGAAGACCAAGTAACTGCGCATTATTTTCACAATTAAGAACACGCATCAGAAAAGTGAGATGTACATGTTAGCTAACATTTGTTTTAGAATTTCATGTCTACTATTTATAAACTTATCAGGTTTGGTCAAACTTGACCTCATGATGAGTCTATGAACATTACAGTTCAATTACGTAACAATGAGAATCAAGGTAATTATGTTGGGTCGTTTTTAAGCCTGCAATAGCCGGATATTGATAAGCAAAATATTTTGGTTATTTTAAGTAATTACACATACAACCACTTTTAACATTCAGCCCGAGCGCTTCTGAACCGCCGTTCCTCGAATTTCAAAATTGTTGTAATTATTGTATTTAAAATTTTTCATTAAATAATTGTTCAAAGAATTCCTAATAGAATTATACTTTCGAAATGATGCATATTCAACCAGCACTCCCACACGTGTCATTCTGTGAAACTTTGTCATTAAACTTGACCCACTTTGGATCTAACCTTTTCCAAAAAGTTTAAATAATTATACAGGGATCCCTCGCTACTTTGCTCTTCAATTCATGTGGCTTCAGTACATCGTATTTTTTTTTTTTTTTTTTTAATATTCATCAAATTAAAAAATTATGGAAATTAAGGAAGAATAGGGGAAAGGTTAAGGAAAATGATATTCCATTGTTTCTTACATTGTGGACGAGAATCTCATCAATTTATGGTTCTGTGTGTATCCAGTGATGTCCACACAAGTTACATAAAGAACCAACCCATTTTTCCTGTGAGGGTCAACGTTACAACATTCTGTGTACAATTGAGCTCTTCCTGAACTGGATTTATTTCACACGCAGTGGGGCACCAATTAATTTATTCACCGAAAATAAATGGGATTAATTTGGTGTCCATACGGATTTATTCTATTCGCCCCCCCCCACTATAAGTAGTGTCATTTGTCTATAAAATTGTTAGAAGTAATCCTCTGCATAACACTGTACTCAACATTATGGAATACAAAAAAAAAAAAAAAAAGAACTATCAATCAACTTCCAACAAAGAATAACAACATTTTTTTTTGTTTAAAGACTAAAAAAAAAAAAAAAAAAAAAAGTCAAATTTCACTTTAACCAACAAAACAAATAAAACAATTTGTAATTTTTTTTCTCTCAAAATGATCAAGTCAAGATTAATGGCTACAAAGAGCACATTTTGCAGGGCACACCTTTTCGAAGCAGGGTTTAAAGCACGATACTGCAACTCTCCGCTCCTGTTCAATGTTGAACTGAGACCTGGACTTATTTCCGCAGCACTGTCGTCATCCAGCATGGCAGAGACCATGTCTAATGCTGCCGGTAGTATCAGTTCCTCTGCTGTGGGGTTTTCTGCACTGAGCAATTTGGTGCACCACCTTATATGATGCTAACAGAGCTCGATGGTTTGCTGGAATAGCATTCACAAAGCGGGATGGTTGTTGGCAATATTTGGCATGTTCTTGCTGAAAAAAAACAAAAAAAAAAACAAACAAAAAAAAAAAAACGCGAGGCGGCTTATCAGCGTGACCGAGGTGGAATTTCAAAGTGACGCCTTAATTTATTTGGCTTCATGCTGTCCGCTGCCAATGTTTTAGACACAGTACACAGCAGTCTTCCCTCGTTTCTCACCAAAGTCATAGTGAAGCCAAGTGCTACATACGCTTCCTCATACTTCCTCGACTTGGCTTTCGGCAGACTTTCGTTTCTCTCACCGTCTCCGTCTCTCTCTTTGTCCCTGTTAAAGTTTTTTCATGGTGGGTTTATGAACTTCACTTCTTATCTTTCTATTGAGCTAATTCTCTCTGGGCACACTCTGACAGTGAGGGAGCCACTGCCCCCTACTGTAGTAGACATACAATTACACTTTACTCGAGTATGGCCAAAAAAAAACCTACTTGAAAACCACTGCATGAAGTAGTTCTCACTAACAATACTACCTGCATTCATGGTGAAGCTTCTTTTCCTTTCGGCTGTTCCCTTCAGGGGTCGCCACAGCGAATCATCTGCCTCCATCTCACCCTATCCTCTGCATCTTCTTTTACACCAACTGCCTTCATGTCCTCCTTCACCACGTCCATGAATCATCTCTTTAGTCTTCCTCTAGGCCTTCTGCCTGGTAGTTCAAACCTCAGCATCCTACTCCCAATATACTCACTATCCCTCCTCTGTACATGTCCAAACCATCTCAATCTAGCCTCTCTGACTTTGTCTCCAAAACCTCTTACACGTGCTGTCCCTCTGATGTGCTCATTCCTGATCCTAGCCATCCTCGTTATTCCCAAAGAGAACCTCAACATTTTCATCTCTGCTACCTCCAACTCTGCCTCCTGTCTTTTCCCCAGGGTCACTGTTTCTAAACCATACAACATTGCTGGCCTAAACCAATGTATTGGTTTAAACGACTGCAGAGACAAATAAATTAATAAACCAAATCTCATCCACCGTCTCTTACTTTAGCTGTGATTTCCATTCCTGGATTACAAATCCCGGCGGCGGAAAAATCTCTTGTTCGAATGGTGAGAACACGCCTTGCCATGAGCACAAGGGTTTGGTGGCATGTTCCCTCCACCAACGCAGCAGATCAAAAACACAGACTCTTAAAGTAGTTGATTAATATAACGATAGTCACGTCCACACCAAATAAATATCCACCCGCACCCATGACTGTTAATTTTCATCTATGTAATTTTGAACCCTAAAAGAGCATTTTTCTTCAAGGTTACACACTGGGTACCCAACTGTTGCAGGATTCTGCCTTAGGCAGATTGTCCTGTCATTCAGGTGGAAAGCTGGTTTAACTCTCTACCCCTGGAGAGCCCGGAGTGCTTCTGATGTGAGTAAATAAGCAGCATTTTCTTTTCGTAGTTGTTTTTGGTGATGCAGTAGTATTTGTATATGACACACCCGTCGGCCACTGTAAAGTACACATTCATGTTTTTGAAAAGCCACGGAGCCGCATCAGAGAGGTGAAAGAGCCGCGGGTTGCTGACCACTGGCTTAGAGGAAGACCAAAGAGGAGATTTATGAATCTGGTGAAGGAGGACATAAAAGTAGTTGGTGTAAGAGAAGATGCAGAGGATAGGGTGAGATGGAGGCAGATGATTTGCTGTGGCAACCCCTGAAGGGAACAGCCGAAAGGAAAATACATGATATAATTGTATCTCATGAAGAAACCAGCACTGAGCAAGATTTAACCCCCCACACCCCCAATTTACCTTTATATGCATACAGTATTTGAATGGACAGATCAAACACATGTATCCTCTAAAATATTTCAGATAAAAATCACCAATATATCTGATATTACTATTTTTATAATTCGTTGCGCAAGCATTTATACACCTGCTAAATCTAACTGACTGGATAATTAATGCTGTGCTGAAAATGAATCTATAATACTCAAATATGGAATCAAGATTTGAAAATGTGAAAAATAAAGAGACTATTTTTATTGGATATTCCCATTACAAGTGGTCTCTTTTTTTTTTTTTTTTTATAAATACATGGCTGTAAATAAATCTCTTTTTTATTATAAAAATTCTATGAAAATAGTTGACATTTCGAAACCCCTTTTTTGGTAGCTTTTGAATTCTTTATAAAACATCTGGGGAGCAAAATACACTCTTAGATTGTTCTACCAGACCACTGAAACTGTACAGAGAAAAATAATCTTAGAAGAAATGTGCACTGATCATTTCAATCTCCAGTACCGTACTTTTTTTTTTTTTACTTTATCATTTCCTGCTCTACAGGGTTCTTCTCAGAAAACAGACTTTTAAATAAAGACAAGCTTTACAGGATAGACCACCAGTAACTTAATTATCCAAGTCAATGAAAAATAGCATCGTCAACTTCTCAAACAAATACATTCAAGATACTCTACTCGATAAGTATTCAGTGTAAATGTGCCAGTGAACATGTACCTTTGGCATCATATCTTCCATAAACTTCTGCCCACCAAAACCAGGCTCCACGGTCATCACGAGGGCCATGTCAATTTGTCCAGCCCATGGTGCTAATTCTTCAACTGTGGTTCCAGGCTTGATAGCGAGGCCAACCTGTAAATAATGTTTTAAAATCATATTAAACGTCTATGGTTGTATAATCTTAAAGATGTAAAACAAGACCAGAGCAGAAGTGGCCAAAAAAACCCCCAAAACAGAAACATGTAATGCACTAAAGACAGTATCGACCTCCACCAAAGTAGTTCAATCTCTAAACTTTTCAAGCAAATCTTCATCTTCCCTCATAGATTCATTTGTTTGTTTGTTTTTTTAATTGAGATTCTTTGAACATATAACCTAGGACAATCCCATAATACCTATAAAGATGTGAAAAAGCTAATGCTGGCAGTGTGATAGGTGGTACTGTAGCATTTTATGTAATTATTGAAGCTGGTTATGACATTTTTGTACCTGGTAGACTGTGTAATTAGGTGGCAAAAGAGTCATTATTGTCAGGGATTGGTTCATTTATTAGTTCGCAAATTTAACTCCATTTTTTTTCACTTTATTGGCAGTGAAGTCTTGGCAACCGCATGCACTCACCCATCCGTTAAGACTTTTTTCGACATGGCTACCACATTTTTTGGACCATAATGCGCACTTGCAAGCCTTTAATCATCAAAAAAAAAATATATATATAAATTGCCGGTGCGCCTTGTGTGGATTAAGCCAGTTTTTACATGTTACCTAACAAAACTGCAACCTCAATCAGATCACTGATAGTGTTGGACATTTCATATATATATATATATATATATATATTTTAGTGTAAAACAGCTTTATAGGCTTATGGTTTGTTGTAGTATAGGCCCTGTTTGGTGCCTTTGACCACCAAAAGGTGTTCGACTGTTTTTTTATATTTTTGTTTTAATTAAACAAAAAGACACATGTACAGTAGTATGAAAAAGTATCTGAACCGTTAGGAATTTCACATTTCTGCATAAAATCACCATCAAATGTGATCTGACCTTTGTTTTTTTTTTTCATCTGTGTGATTTTGACAGTGTCTGCTTTAACTAAAACCACCCAAACATTTATAGGTTTTCATATTTTAATGAGGATAGCATGCAAACAATGACAGAAGGGGGAGGAATAAGTAACTGAACCCTCTGCCTAAGGAGATTTAAAGAGCAATTGAAACCAATTTTTACCAAACAATTTAAGTCAGGTGTGTGCCCAAATCACTGAGTGGCTTAAAGCTGCCCTGCCCACTATAAAACACACACCTGGTAAGAATTGTCTTGATGAGAAGCATTGTCTGATGTGCACCATGGCTCGCTCAAAAGAGCTGTCTGAAGACCTGTGATCAAAAATTGTTGATTTGTATAAAGCTGGGAAGGATACAAAGCCATCTGTAAAAGTCTGGATGTTCATCAATCGACAGTCAGTGAAGTTGTCTACAAATGGAGAGAGTTTGGCACTGTTGCTTCTCTCCCAAGGAGTGGCCATCTACCAAAGATGACGCCAAGAGTTCAGCGCAGAATACTCGGAGAGGTAAAACAAACCCCAGAATGTCTGCTAAAGCCTTACAGAAATCACTGGCAGAGTCCAATATCTCTGTGCACACATCAACTACTAGTCCTTCTCAAAAAAATTAGCATATTGTGATAAAGTTCATTATTTTCTGTAATGTACTGAAAAAAATTAAACTTTCATATATTTTAGATTCATTACACACACAACTGAAGTAGTTCAAGCCTTTTATTGTTTTAATGTTGATAATTTTGGCAAAAAAAGAAAAAAACAAATTCCTATCTCAAAAAATTAGCATATTTCATCCGACCAATGAAAGTGTTTTAATACAAAAAAGTCAACCTTCAAATAATTATGTTCAGTTATGCACTCAATACTTGGTGGGGAATCCTTTTGCAGAAATGACTGCTTCAATGTGGCGTGGCATGGAGGCAATCCGCCTGTGGCACTGCTGAGGTGTTACGGAGGCCCAGGATGCTTCGATAGCGGCCTTAAGCTCATCCACAGTGTTGGGTCTGGTGTCTCTCAACTTTCTCTTCACAATATCCCACAGATTCTCTATGGGCTTCAGGTCAGGAGAGTTGGCAGGCCAACTGAGCACAGTAATACCATGGTCAGTAAACCATTTACCAGTGGGTTTGGCACTGTAAGCAGGTGCCAGGTCGTGCTGAAAAATGAAATCTTCATCTCCATAAAGCTTTTCAGCAGATGGAAGCATGAAGTTCTCCAAAATCTCCTGATAACTAGCTGCACTGACTCTGCCCTTGATAAAACACAGTGGACCTACACCAGCAGCTGACATGGCACCCCAGACCATCACTGACTGCGAGTACTTGACACTGGACCTTCAGGCATTTTGGCATTTCCTTCTCCCCAGTCTTCCTCAAGACTCTGGCACCTTGATTTCCGAATGACATGCAAAATTTGCTTTCATCCGAAAAAAGTACTTTGGACCACTGAGCAACAGTCCAGTGCTGCTTCTCTGTAGCCCAGGTCAGGCGCTTCTGCTGCTGTTTCTGGTTCAAAATTGGCTTGACCTGGGGAATGCGGCACCTGTAGCCCAGTCTACTGCTTCCACAGGTCCCCCAAGGTCTGGAATCGGCCCTTCTCCACAATCTTCCTCAGGGTCCGGTCACCTCTTCTGGTTGTGCAGCGTTTTCTGCCACACTTTTTCCTTCTCACAGACGTCCCACTGAGGTGGCTTGATACAGCACTCTGGGAACAGCCTATTCGCTCTGAGATTTCTTTCTGTGTCTTACCCTCTTGCTTGAGGGTGTCAATGATGGCCTTCTGGACAGCAGTCAGGTCGGCAGTCTTACCCATGATTGCGGTTTTGAGTAATGAACCAGGCTGGGAGTTTTTAAAAGCCTCAGGAATCTTTTGCAGGTGTTTAGAGTTAATTGGTTGATTCAGATGATTAGGTTAATAGCTCGTTTAGACTACCTGAACATGATATGCTAATTTTTTGAGATAGGAATTTTGGGTTTTCATGAGCTGTATGCCAAAATCATCAGTATTATAACAAAAAGCTTGAACTACTTCAGTTGGTGTGCAATGAATCTAAAATATATGAAAGTTTAATTTTTATCAGTACATTACAGAAAATAATGAATTGTATCAATATGCTAATTTTTTGAAGACTAGTATATGTAAAACAATGGCCAAGAATGGTGTTCATGGGAGGACTCCAAGGAGGAAGCCACTGCTGTCTTAAAAAAACATTGTTGCTCGTTTAATGTTCGCAAAAAGGCACTTGGACACTCCACAGAAGTTTTGCCAAAATATTTTGTGGACTGATGAAACCAAAGTTGAATTGTTTGGGAGGAACACACAACATCATGTGTGGAGGATAAATGGAACAGCTCACCAATATCAACACCTCATCCCTACCGTGAAGCATGGTGGAGGGTGCATCATGGTTTGGGGCTGTTTTGCTGCCCCGGGGCCTGGACAACTTGCAATCATTAATGGAAAAATGAATTCAAAAGTTTATCAGGATGTTTTGCAGGAAAACCTGAGGCCGTCTGTCAGACAGTTGAAGCTAAAAAGAGGATGGTTGCTGCAACAAGACAATGATCCAAAACACAGAAGTAAATCAACTTCAGAATGGTTTCAGAAGAACAAAATACACGTTCTGGAGTGGCCAAGTCAAAGTCTAGACTTGAACCCCATTGAGATGCCGTGGCATGACCTCAAGACAGCGATTTATGCCAGACATCCCAGGAATCTGACTGAACTACAACAGTTTTGTAAAGAAGAATGGGCCAAGATTAGTCCTGATCGATGTGCCAGACTGAACTGCAGCTACAGGAAGCGTCTGGTTGAAGTTATTGCTGCCAAAAGGGGGCCACAAAATATTAAATGTGATGGTTCAGTGACTTATTCCTCCACCTTCTGTCATTGTTTGCATGCTATCCTCAACAAAATATGAAAACCTATAAATGTTTGGGTGGTTTTAGTTAAAGCGGACACTGTTTTTTCATCTGTGTGATTTTGACAAAGATCAGATCACATTTGATGGTGATTTTATGCAGTAATGTGAGAAATTCCAAAAGGTTCAGATACTTTTTCATACCACTGTAATATATTGAGGTGATATTAGGGGAAATTGACTGTGAAGGACCAGGAAGTAGCAAAAATTAGTCAGGGTGAAGTGAGGAGGGCATTGAAGACGAAGAATGGAAAGGCAATTGGTCCTGATGACATACCGGTGGAAGTGTCTAGGAGAGGTAGCAGTAGATTTTCTGACAAGAACATTCCACAAGGCCTGGAGAGTGAGAGGATGCCAGAGGAATGGAGAAGTGTGCTTGTGCCCATTTTTAAGAACAAGGGAGACGTGCAGAGTTGTGGCAACTACAGAGGGATAAAGTTGATGTGCCATACGATGAAGTTATGGGAAATAGTGGAAGCTAGACTAAGGGCAAAGGTCAGCATTTGTGAAAAACAGTTTGGTTTCATGCCAAGAAAGAGCACCACAGATGCAGTGTTTGCTTTGAGGATGTTAATAGAGAAGTACAGAGAAGGTCAGGAGGGAGCTGCATTATGCCTTTGTGGATCTGGAGAAAGCATATGACAGGGTTCCGAGAGAGGAACTATGGTACAGTCAGCCCTCTACTTACGAAAACCTCAGAGTACGAAAAACATTTTCTTAAATTTTCATCCTCTTTATGAAAACATCCACTTTTTACGAAAAGCGCCACAACGCGCCATTCAAAATTCAAACAATGCGCGAGTTGCTCTCTCATTGGCTGTCTCCCAACATCCCGCCCCTCTGGCCTCCCATTGGCCAGGAGGGAGCTGACCTGTACCCATACTTCCTGTTTGTCACACGCGTGGAGAGTTGGACAGGACTGTTGGCTTGATTTGAGATTGATCATACTGCGTTATATTTCGTTATCATCGAAATCCCTCTGCAATCGGGACGATATTGAAGCAGAAGACCTTAAAGCAGAAATACAGTGACTGAGGCAATTATTTCGGCACGATATTGAAGCAGGAGGAGCATGAAAGCAGAGTGCTTTGTGGGACAAGACCTCCGATCTCGCAAGGAAGCAAGTTAATATTGAATCAGGACCTCTAATCTTTCAAACAGATACTATAATTCCACTTTAAATACAACATCCCATCCATTTAAACATTTAAATAGAATTGCTGTCGGTTGTGTGTGTGACAGAGAGAGCGAGCGATAGATAGAAAGACTGCGTACAGAGTCATACCCCCATTTCACTGGAGCGTGGAATGCAAGGATCATGGCGGAAAGGCACGGAACGCACTCTACAGAGGAGCTTCGGCATTTTTACATGGAATATGGGTCAAAAACCTACGGAAAAATTGCACCTTCGGAACACCTTCAAAATGATCACGGAATGTGCGGAAAAGACACGCAAGACCAAGCGCTCGGATTACCTTCGGAACCAGCGCGGACAGCAAAGGAAGACCTTCAGATAATTCAAGGAACGTTCACGGAAAGCACGGAACACTCGAGGAACGACCACGGCACTACTCCTTTTCAGAAGGAAGACTCACGGAATGATCGCAGAATAGGCGGAAAGTTCACGTTCAACACGAATTGACTAAGGAATGATCGAAGAATAGCCGCCATAACCAAGTTTCAATGTGGAAAAATCGGCAAATATCAAAGGATTTGCTCCTGATTCCACCTATACACACGCGGATTGACCAAGGAAGCTCATTTTCTCATTCATGTATAATAATGTATATTAAATTTTGAATTTATTTACATGTTTGTAATTTACAAGATGTTACTATATGTTTATAGTTTACAAGATATTTCTTAAAGCAATATGTTTATTATTTACAAGATTTTTAGAATGTACTATATGTTTGTAATTTACAAGATATTTATTGAAGTACTATATGTTGATATTTTACAACAGGGGTCAGGAACCTATGGCTCGCGAGCCAGATGTGGCTCTTTTGATGACTGTATCTGGCTCTCAGATAAATCAGAATAATGAATACATCATTTCACTGTCATTTCAATAAAAATACAAAAAAACCCCATCAAATAAAACAAAAACAGATGAATAAATCTCACGCATTTAAATCTTTACATCTATTTTCAATGCCACGTCACTGTGGCACGCAGCAGAGAGCCAAGCCTTTCTGTATGCCAGTATGTGGGCAGGTCCGATACCTTGAGCCTCTAATTTTATTGGATTATAACAGCCACAGACAGCGCACATTGAGTAAAGAGGTAAATTTCCCTTGTTTTTGATAGGCTCATTTCCATGAAGTCAAGCACAGCTGGCAAGCAAACACAAATGGATATGGAAAAACTTCATCCCGCAGACCAGCTGATTGCCAAAACTTGGGACGCGCTTCCTGTCACAAACACTGTAGCGTGTGAGTCATGCCGCATTGACCCTTATTATACTCTCAAATTGTTGGTCTTTTTCAATTTAGTTGTATTCAGTATTACAGTCATCCCTTGCCACTTTGCGAGGCATGCATCGCTGTCTTGGTACATCGCGGTATTTTAATAAGAAAATTAGAACAAAAATATATTCATAAAAAATTCAAAATTCGCACTGAAACTCACATGTAAGCAAGTGGAAGGCAGGGACCCAAGGCAGGCTGCGTCCATTGTTTCCAAACGACAGACTGAAGTGCCCCTCCTCCCCAGTTCAGGCAGGGACCGCCCACTGAACTCAATCTCTCAAGCTGATTGGCTTAGACGCGTGACGCTATTGCCTCGCTCATACCCGCAGAATTTTGTGATCTTACTGTATAGTGTTTGTGAACGTCCTGCACCGCGGAGAAGAGCTACAGTATTGTCAGAGGTGAGTACAGTACTTAAAAGTATTTATATATAAATTCTATTTAAATATTAATACATTACAGTATTTTCATATGCATATAACTAACATGTAATATACACTTCTTGATATTGTATAGACGCGAAAACATGTAGAAATGGGGGCGGGGCATTCCTACTTCGCGGTTTTTCGAATATCGCGGCCAGGTGTGGTCTACATTAGCCGCAATACTCAAGGGATGCCTGTAATATATCTTTTCCTTTCGGCTTTTCCCTTCAGGGGTCGCCACAGCGAATCATCTGCCTCCATCTCACCCTATCCTTTGAATCTTCTCTTATACCAGCTACCTTCATGTCCTCCTTCACCACATCCATAAATCTCCTCTTTGGTCTTCCTCTAGACCTTCTGCCTGGTAGTTCCAACCTCAGCATCCTACTGCCAATGTACACACTATCCCTCCTCTGTACATGTCCAAACCATCTCAATCTAGCCTCTCTGACTTTGTCTCCAAAATCTCTTACATGTGCTGTCCCTCTGATGTACTCATTCCTGATCCCATCCATCCCCGTTACCCCCAAAAAGAACCTCAACATTTTCATCTCCACTACCTCCAGCCTTTTCCTCAGTGCCACTGTTTCTAAGCCATACAACATCGCTGGCCTCAACACAGTCTTGATTAATTTATATATATATATATATATATATATATATATATATATATACATATATAGATATATACATACATACATACACACACACACCGATGCGCCCAGACTTACGTTTTTAATTGGTTCCGGACAGCCGAACGCAAATTGAAAGTGAACGCAAGTTGTTACAGTGACGTATGACGCTCATACTGTACTATACATCCATAAATACCATTACCGAATCTCAAAACACCCCCAAATCAAGTGCAGGAAAATCTAGAGAGGTGGAGGTATATCCTGGAAAGGAGAGGAATGAAGGTTAGCCTCAGCAAGACAGAATACATGTGTGTAAACGACAAGGACACAAGAGGAACGATGAGGTTACAAGGGGCAGAGATAAAGAAGGTGGAGGATTTTAAGTACTTAGGCTCAACAATCCAGAGCAAGGGAGAGTGTGGAAAAAGAGGTGAAGAAGCATGTGCAGGCAGGTTGGAATGGTTGGAGAAAAGTGTCCAGTGAGATGTGCGATAGGAAGGTATCGGCAAGAATAAAAGGAAAAGTGTACAAGACGATGATGAGGCCAGCGATATATGGTTTACAAGCAGTGGCACTGGGGAAAAGACAGGAGGCAGAGCTGGAGGTAGTGGAGATGAAAATGTTGAGGTTCTCTTTGGGAGTAATGAAGATGGATAGGATCAGGAATGAGTACATCAGAGGGACAGCACATGCAAGATGTTTTGGAGACAAAGTCAGAGAGGCTAGATTGAGACGGTTTGGACATGTACAGAGGAGAGATAGTGAATATATTGGTAGTAGGATGCTGAGGTTGGAACTACCAGGCAGAAGGCCTAGAGGAAGACCAAGACCATGAAGGAGGACATGAAGGCAGGACATGAAGGCAGTTGGTGTAAGAGAAGAAGATGCAGAGGATAAGTTGAGATAGAGGCAGATGATTAGCTGTGGCGACCCCTGAAGGGACCAGCCGAAAGGAAAAGATGATACCTCTGCAGAGTCATAGCCTGTTGTCAGAACAATCCTAAGCAATATCAATGAACGATGATTGAACGGTCTCTGTCCATACAGACGGCGCACCGGATTATAAGGAGCATTAAGCAAAACATAAGTCAAACTTGATTCAACTCTCACAATAACAACATCGTTCAGTTGTAACAATATAAAACAAACTCCCTTTCAGTTCATTCCTCTTCCACAAAGCCATCAAATTCATCATCTTCAGTGTCTGAATTTAACAGTTGCGCAAGTTGGACAAAGCTCAGATCCCTGTTTTTTTTATTATTATTATTATATTTTATCTTCTGTTATTCCCTCGGGGATGGAGTCCGATCAATACAGTCGGAGATTATAAGTTGTCCGGGTCATGACCTAAACTTCTCTCAGCCACATTCCCTTAGAGAGACAGCATATTAGTATTGCGTTCATTACAGCAGTGAGATCATTACTCTTAAGGAGCTGTATCCATTGAGCTTCCTGAAGGTAGCGACTGAGATTAGGTGGAAAAACCACTCGTGTATTACTCGCCAAGTCACCTGATGATGATAGCAGTAATGTGGGTATTTGGACATAAAGCCCGGATCCCTATAACTTATGACCTGTTGACACCAATATCTAGCGGTTGGAGCTCTTTGGTTCATCCACTGGAATGGTGCATGCTCCGAATTAGTTTGCTTCACTTGGGTTTTGACGACGTCAGAGGAATGGAGCCACGCAACTTCATCCACACACAAGAAACATTGTCAATTTTTTTTGAAGATTAAAGGCTTTTAAGTGTGCCTTCTCGTCCGAAAAATATCGTAGCCAGCTATTATAATGGAAATGTGTAACCAAGTCAAAATATTTTACACATGTCTTTTCCCAGAGTTCTGCTCTGTTCCGTTTTTCACCTACAGCATGATGATATCAACTAAAGTAGCCATTTTGAAAAGTTCATGATTACTGAGCGATACACACTAAAACTTGATATGTAGTCCAAGATAAAAATATCCACTGTTCCATTGTGAAAACTACTTAGTCCTTAAGTTAAAGTAACACCTGAAAAGGTAAAAGCTTTAAATGAATATAAACTGTTGAAGAAAAAAAAAAAAAAATTATATAAACTGAAAAAACTGAAACCCAAACCTTCATGCCACTCGCATAAATTTCCTTGATGAGGCTTCCTGGATTCATAGTAGCCTCCAAATGAAAGGTGTACTGGTTGGCTCCTGCAGCTGCCATTGGCTTAACCCACTGTTCTGGATGAGAAACCATCATATGCATATCTGGGGAGGGAAAAGGTAATTTGACTGTACATTATACAATGTGTGCACTATTACTTTTCGGGTGGTAAGGTTGTGGCTCTACAATAATTAAATGGCAATACAGTGAAGCAAGCTGAAGACTTCAAATGTACTGAATTAACTAATAATTCCATCAAGTATTTCTTCCTTAATGGCACAAATAAAATTGGGGCTCAAATGCAGAAAGAATGGCCCAGCAGGTGTGAGGAATTATTTTCACATAGCAATTAACCCCATAGTCCTGAACTTAAAGGTTTACATTCACTAGTTAATATCCGACGCCTTTCAGCTTCCATCATCAGTTTGTCTGGCTGAATATAAAGGTTTTCTGGTGAAACCACCCAAGCTCACAGATTTCATACTTCTGCTTCACTTGTTTTGGTTCTGTGTCTATTTACAACAACAAGATGTAAAACAAGACTGCAGAGGAATGATTTTTCACATGCACAATAACTTTGCAGTGCAACACGCACTCTGAAATAAGGCATCAAGAAAAAACAGAATACAATTAAAGTAAAAATAACGAAAAAAGTGAAAAACTGCTCAACAATTACTCTGGACCCAACCAAATTCAGTTTCAACTGAGAATCACTCTTGAATGCAACTTCATTCTATACCACCTCCTCTCGTCCACCAGATCGGTTAGCTTGATTTCCAAAAAAAAAAAAAAAAAAAAAAGCAAAGTTTACTTTCATATGCAACAAAACTTTGGACCACTGAAGAACAGTCTGGTTCTTTGTCCTTAGCCCAGGTAAGAAGCCTCTGGCATTTTCTCTCATTCAGGACTGGCTTGAAGAACTGAATTCAGCAGCAGTCCACTCCTTGTGAATCTTCCCCAAACTCTTGAATGGATTTCATTTCACAATCCTCACAAGGCTGCAGTAATCTCTGCTGCTTAAGCACATTTTTCTACAACAGCTCTTTTTATTCCATTCAACTTCCCATTAATGTGCTTGGATATAGCATTCTGAACAGCCAGCTTCTTTCGCAATTACCTTTTGCATCTTACCCTCCATATGCAGGGTGTCAGCAATCGTCTTCTAGAGCAGGGGTCCCCAGCGACCGGGCCGTGGACCAACCCGCAGCTCAATTGGTACTAGGCCGCATAACAAATAACTATTTCTGTTTTAATTATTATCCAAGTCTGAACGATCTTTTATTTTGAAAAAATTACCGGATTCTTTCGGTTACATGTTGGTCATTTGAACGCTAAAAAGTAACCCACAAAGGGACAGCATGTGAACAGAGGCATGTTGGACATGTTTCAAACATTAGCGGGGATTTTGGGCGAGATTGAGCCTGAGCCTTCAATCTTCCAACTGGTGCGTGATCGATCATGTTTTTTTTTCGAAAACTTCAAGCTCTACTTCCCAACTAACTTTATTTCAGCTGTGGGGAAAAAAACAACATTCATGAAGCATTTATCATCAATAATAAGAACAATACTACTAATTTATATAAATAAATTATATTTACAATATAAACAATGACACTCCCAGTCTGCGGTAAAATTGTCAAGTATTGATCGGTCCGCGGTGATAAAAAGGTCAGGGATCACTGTTCTAGAGGACTGTCAAGTCCACAGTCTTCCCCATAACTGTGTGGTCTATTGATCCAGACCATCATGTGTGGTCATTTAAAGGCCCAGGAAAAGTATAGCGGGTGCTTTGAGTTAATTACAGTGGAACCTCAACGTAAAGCTCCAGCAAACAAAAAATCCAGATTACGAAAAACATTTTCCTAAAATTGTCTCTGGATACGAAACAAAATTTATTTTACGAAAGCGCCATCTCAAAAATTCAAACAATGCGCGAGTTGCTCTCCCAACATGCTTTCCCATGTTGATCTCCAAATATCCTGCCCCGTTGGCCTCCCATTGGCTGTCTCCCAGCATCCCACCCCACTGGCCTCCCATTGGCTAGGAGTGATGACGCACCTCCCTCCCATTAGCTATTACGGAGCTGCAGCTCCCATAATGCTTTTTGTGTAAAGGAAAGAGTTACTGTTGTTTCAGGAGTTCTTTGAGTGTGCTCATTGCAACTTTATTTTTTGGTTCAGGCTTTTAACCTTGCATGAACATTTGTAAGATTATAACTCTGCTAAGAAGATATGGTCAACACATCTGCACACGCACACACACACACACACGTGTGATTCCCGGTGTGAGTGAAAAGAAGAAGCGGGCCCGAGGCATGCGGTTGAGTGATATCAAAGGAATATGGCCAAACCTGTCTACCATCGGCACGCTATTGAAGAAGGAGGTCTTAAAAGCTATTCTTTATTGGGGGACCTGGAACAAATCACACGTTTTACATGTAAAATGCGGTTCAACTTACAAAAAAAAAAATCCAGGTTATGAAACCACTTCTGGAACGAATTAATTTTGTAAATTGAGGTACCACTGTATCTGATTAGATAACACCACCATGAGTCTCCAATATTGAACTTTTTCCACAATATTCTAATTTTCTGAGATGGTGGATTTTAGGTTTTCATTAGCTGCAAATCAAACTTAAACTGATGTATCTCAAGTGTCATTTCTTTTGTGTGTAATGAAGCTATATAATATGCTAACTTTCACTTTTCAAACTGAACTAATGAAAAAATTTTGGACGATAATCTAATTTATAGAGATACACTAATATTTATGTGAATGGGTATTAATGTTCCTGCATTTGTGCTGCCTTCACATTGTCAGAACAAGCTTGAGCATGCTATTGCAAATTCTGTGTACAACAAAGTGCGCAGAGATGCAGAGTCAATGAAATGACCGAAGCCAGCCAAGCAATTACTGTATGTGTAAATCACAATGTTTAATGAAGACACAGAATCAGACTTAATCAGGATTTTTCAGCAAAGTACAAATTTATGACCTGTGGCAACCTTCATTTTTTAGCCATTCATTTTATAGCATTTTTAGCAGTGGCTTTGCAAAAGTATTCATCCTTGGACTTTTCTATTTTGAGTCACAACCTGGAAATAAACACTTGGGGTGGAGGGGGTATCAGTTTATCAGTTGATTTACACAACAGTAACAACCCTGAAGATGCAAAATTTGTGTTACTTTTGTTACTGAGAAACAAACACACACAGTTTCCAAGTTCGGATAATATACATTTTTAATTTCATGCTCCAGATTATTAATTGGATTGAGGTTTGAGCCTTGACCAGGCCATTCCACTACATTTAAACATCCATTCATTTTCTAAACGTCTTAACCCTAATTATGGTCATGGGGAGTTTGAGGGTCATCTCAACTGACTCAGTGAGGGAAGAGTAATTGCGCTATATAAGCATCCACAATAATAATAATAATAAGAGTACACCCTGAACAGCTCGCCAGGGCATCGCAAGGCACATTAAAACATTTCGTCTCAAACCTCTCAAATTCCTCTCAGTGTTATAATTGGTACTGCAATATCATCTCCATTGTCTAGATAGACAGAATGTTTGGGCAGGTCCTACATACCTCTGATTTTTCCCCTCAAAAGAGTAATTATTTCTTGCTTTTAAATGTGATCTTACTACGTGAAGAGTTTATGGTTATTAAAATGTGTCTGAATACTTTATGAAAAGTAACTCGGTTGTTGTTAAACACTTTAACCAGCAAGTGCTCATATGTGGTCCACATTGTGAAACAAAACTTCAGCAAGCGGATGAATGCAATACAAGTGTTTACAAATAGTATTTCGTGATAATTTAATTGAAAATCTACTTCCCCAGAGGGCTGTAGCTATACAGTGGAATGCAAAAGTTTGGTCACCCTCTGGTTAAAATTAAATTTCTGTTAATGTGAACAATTTGGCAAGTGGACGATAAAATGACTTCCAAAGCAGCATGTAGTTACAGATGACCCATTCCCTTTACATTTTAAACAAAATCGTGTTTTTTCATCCTTTATATTTTCAAAATAACAAAAGGGTCACAGCAAAAGTTTGGGCACCCTTGCATAATTAATACCTACTAGACCCCCCCGCCAAGTACAGTAGGCCCCAGTTATTCGCGGGGGCTCGGTTCTGGCCCCTCCCGCAAATGAAGATAATCCGCGAGTTCAGTACCAGAAGTAAAACCATATGTATCATATTGCATGCGCGAATGACCAACCGGAATTAAAATACAGGTATACCTCGACTTAAGTCATTTCGAGTTAAGTCGTTCTCGATTATACGTCAGTTTTCAAAAAAGTACATAAAAATATAGTTTAATAAATAAAGTTTAATAAAATAGATCTCGTTTGTTATGATCTGTGCTGGCTGGAGGCGTCAACTCTCTCTTCATTCATTGCAAAAGCGCTGGCGAGGGGCATGGCTGCTACCTGCAGGCGAGGTCTAGAGAGCGCACCCGTTTCCATTCAGCAATCAGCGAGCTATAAATAGGAGCGGTGCGCTTCCCTCCAACGTCAGAAGATTGTCCTTCCCAGTGATTCCGTTTCCCTGCTACTATATCTCTCTGACTCCTGGTATCCTGCTTCATGCTCGACCGGTTTTCATCGATTAATTATTTCCAGTGATTTAGATTTTCCAACATGCAAAATAAAATCGTTGAATCTTCTTATATGGTCTCCTGCATCTCTGGGTCCGACGCATATGCTCCAGGCGCAACATTATTAACCATATTGAAAATTGCATTCATGAATAAAGTACAGAACTAGGAATGGTTATTTTCTGTTTAGTCTAGACAAGTAAATTTGGCATAGCCTAGCCTAGGCTAGCATAGAGACAAGCTAATTCGATTTATGTCGTTTTTCGACTTAAGTCAAATCTCCTGGAACCAATTAACGACGTAGGGTGAGGTATACTTGTACTATGTATCTATTACATATGCTAAAATATGCTTCTTAAACACATTCTATAGACAGTCCTACTCATTAATACAGTATTAATGTAGTAAAATGTAGTAATTAAGTAAAAACGTATTTTGTACTGTAATATTTATTGATTACAGTTGGCCCTTGACTATTCGCGGTTTTGCTCCAAGGACAATGAGGGAGTCCCTAGGGGAAGCGTTCAACACACCCCAGAAAGATCCCAAAAAGGCTGGGTATTCACAGTCATTTGGTGCATAAGCCGAAACAGTCAGGAACTGCCCCCCACCTGAAGGCAGAAGGAAGCTACCTTTTCATCAACCAAAAAGAACCACAACATGTGGCACCAAGGCAGGGAGCAACAAATATGCCCACATCAGCTCGCCACCTTTCACCATGAGCAACTGCAGAATTGGATAAGGTTCAGTCCCTCTCGAAATGGGTGATTCCAGAGCCCAAGCCATGTATCAAGGCGAGTCCAACTATATCCAGTTGGTATCCCTCAACCACATGCACTATCTCAGACTCTTTCTTTGCCAGAGAGGCGACATTTCATGTCCTAAGAGTCAGAAGCCTGGGGATCGGCCCAACCAAAAAAAAAAAAAAAAAAAAAAAAAGCCTTTGCTTGCCAACCAAACCACATCGCACCCAACCCCTATAGCCCCTCTCACAGGTGGTGGATCCATGGGAGGGTGTACCCATAGCTCCTTCTCGGGCAGGGCCCAGCCGAGCTCCAAGGGCAGGAGCCCTACCCCCAGGTGGTCACCTTCGGTACCCCTTCCCCTCGATTAATACCTTGGTAATCACCGTTATCAATGACAGCCTCAAGTCATTTTTGGAATGAAAGCATCCATACATGCTTGACACACCTTTCTTTTTGGAAGACATTTCTTGGCCATAATGGTGAAACAATCATGTTGGATGGGAAGCGTTTACAAAAAGCCAATTTCAGCTCTTTTCAGAGAGGCTCTATTTGGTACAGGTCCTGACCCTGGCTGGGCCACCTCAACACTTAAAAAAGATTAGATCTGGGAAAACATTTGAAAGTCTATGCCAGCCTGCGATCATGAGCACTATAAGGTTTTCCCAGAGGGTGGTTAGTCCTTCCCTCCCCCCAGTCCTGAAAACCATCCCAACATGACGCTGCCACCACTGTGTTCAAGTGTAGTGATGCCTGGGTTCCAGTGAAAGACACATGTCCTCCTTTCGGCTTTTTCCCTTTTACTCAGGAGTCGCCACAGCAAATCATCTGATTCGCACGTTTAATTTGGCAGAGGTTTTTACGTCGGATGCCCTTCCTGTCACAACCCTTTTTAGCAAGGGACAGAAACACGCTGACAACTTTGCAGCTACTCTTTACGAAAGTCAGCAATGGTTCTTTTACATGCCTCTCACCATAGACAGTGAGAGACATGGCCCGCCTTTGATAATCCAGTTAGCCGCACTGGGGGGGGGGACAGTGACAACCTTGTGGAGAGTGGGACTCGAACCCCCAACCTTTGGATCAGCAATCCAGCGCCATATACCACTAGACCACCACTGCCCCGTTCCAGTAGTGCTCCTGAAATTGCCCAGATGTCTGTCTTGTTACAAATGTCAATTCTCTTGATTGTATGACTTGGTTTTCACACCACCAGCCTCATTCAAATGTGAAACATTATGAAGTCAGATGTGTGCGTGCCTTTCCCCCAAGTATGTCATGAATTCCAGCCTTGGTGGACTCCCCCCCCCAAAAAAAAAAAAAAAAAACGTGGAGGCATATGAAGATCACAAAATATATCAATGCATGTGTTCTCTGGCCTTTCTTGTGTTATAAGCACTCAGACACATGTGTACTGTCTAACAAAAACAGAGTTGAATTTCTCATGATGTAAAAGGATCCCAGCGTTCAACCTATTTGAAAGTTCCTGTGTATGTCAGTGTAATAACTATTACTTTACATTGGTAGTTTCCATAAACTCTGAATGTCTATTGATAAAAACATGAATATATCGCTCATGCCAAAGTTAATAGCTTACTAAGACAAGGCTGCGGACAGAAAAACACACTTTCCTGCAAAACGAAAGTTGACACATCACAGTACCTGCCGGATATTTCACACTACAATGTTTCCCTTTTGCCACAAGACAAGTTGCATCTAAACTGCTAACTCAAATACAGTAGGCTCCCACCCATTTGTGGTTCACCGGTCACGGCCCCACATACTCGCAGATTAGCAGCAGCCCCAGAAATTACTGGCACAGGATTCAAATCTAGGAAAATGGCTGAAAGCTTTTGGTTCTCCCTCCTGCTGATTGGTTGCACATGATGTGTACACCTCTTTTTTTCTCCTTCGCATATCAAGTTATCAACTTGAGTGCCCGAATTGCGAAGTAAATTTTTTTAGTGTGTTTTTAATTATTTTTTAAGCCCTATGATGCCACTCAAATGCCCTGCATCTTCTCCAGTTTCTGATAAGGAGCCTAACTGCTTTTTTTTTATTTATTCATAAATATCACAGTACAAAATTAAAATGTTTAAATCATTGCTACATTAATGTATTAGTGAGTAAGACTGTCTATATAATGTGTTAAAGAAGCACATTTTAGTGCATATAATATACATAGGGTTTTAAAACCGCATCAACAATTCAAGGATTTTCAGGATCCGCAGGTAGGGGCAGAATGCAACCCTCACAAATAATGGGGGCATTCTGTACATTTTATCCGTTCAACCCCAAATTTCACAGGTTTGATAGTCCTATCATGAACATGTACACATGCCAATATACAAATGGTTATAATGCCTCCTAGTGGGAACAGAAAATACTCATTTACTCGGCAATCCCCGAATATGCAGGGGCGCGAATGGAAAACCGCCAATAGTCAAGGGCCTATGCTTCAGGCCATTGACTATTGGCGGTTTTCCGTTCGCGCCCCTGCATATTCGGGGATTGCCGAGTAAATGTCACATGATTAAAATTCAGCCAATGGCTGTTCTCCCTCCTGCTGATTGGTTGAGATGTATACGCCCCTTTTTTCTTATTCATGCACACTTTGTGACCGTGCTTTTTAGTGTGTGTGTTTTTAATTACAGTTAAGCTCCGTATATGTGGAGCCGGTGGTGTAGTGGTTAGAGTGTTGGGCTCATGATAGGGAGGTTGCGAGTTCAAATTCCACTGAGACCCTCACTGTGCTAAGACCCCTGGGCAAGGTCTCAACCACAAGTGTGGCTCTGTTCACCCAGCAGTATAAAATGGTAAAAATATACTGGGACGGTACCTGTGATGGACTAGCGTCCCATCCGGGAGTTCAACTCCTAATTGCTTCACGCTACGGAAACCGGGGATAAGCTCCGGCCTGATGAGCCGCTAGGCTCGGGTGTAAAAACCCAAACAGTTTATCAATCAAAAGCTCCGTCATGCCACCCAAACACTGCGCACCTTCTCAGGCTTCTGGTAAGGCGCCGAAGCGCCAGAAGAAAGTAATGACCCTGCATGAAAAAGTAGAACTGCTTGATATGATACAGGAAGGGAAAAAAAAAATATGCTGCAGCCGGGCACCATTATAAAGTGAATGAAAGTACAGTCCGCTACATACCGAAAAATGAGAAGGCATTTAGAACTAGTGTAGCATCAAGTTTTTGTGAAAGTGCTAAGGAGGTGAATGTTATATGAAACAAGGTAATCATCAGAATTGAATCTGCCTTAGTATTCTGGACACTTCTATATCTATAGTACTGTACAGTATTACAAGGTCTTTCAGTTATTATTCCACTACAGTACCCAAGTTAATGTTTAGAATGTTTGCGTGAGATTCTGTTCTGTAGCATGTTTAACAAACGATATCAAAATGATCAACTCAAATAATTACGTCACGATCTTTATGTACAGTAAATATAATGCAATTTCTCCCTCAAGTGGACTTTTTTTTTTTAACAACTATGTGCAGTACAGAGTTGTGTTGTTACTGATGAACATTATAGACATTCCCCAGTGGTAGGGGGTCGTGAAATACCGTATAAACTCACTTGTACAGGCAATGCAAGCCTCATTTTACTGTTACAGAGACTGATCCAATAAAATTGGGAAGTTCGAGCCACCATTTTGCTCCCAGTATACTGTTTTTATTTATTTATTTATTTAAGGGACAATGTACAGGAACATTAAGCTCATAGAGACAGAGATGTACTGTACCAGATTATAGCTTAATAGCTAGTTTCCATCTGTAGTCCCTAATTTAGAATGGCCAATTAACCTACAGTGCATGTCTTTGGATTGTGGGAGGAAACCGGAGCACCCGGAGGAAACCCACACAAGCACGGGGAGAACATGCAAACTCCACACAGAAACGCCCAGGCCGGGAATCGAACCCGGGCCTTCTTGCTGTGAGGCGGACGTGCTAACCACTACGCCACTGTGCCGTCACGTATACATGGGTGGTTATGAGACGCAAGATCAAAAACATGGGGGAGGGCGCTTATCACGTTGAATACGGTATAATATATATATGCGCCACCGATTTACATTCATTCGTTTTATTTCCCAAAAAAAAAAAAAAAAAAAAAAAAAAAAAAAAAAAAAAATCAAATTTTGAGTTTAGACGTACCCATGAAGTACGCTGATGTAATGACACTGCATTCATTGTTCACAAACTACAGACTGTGTGTGCATGTGTGTATATATATCTCAGTTATATAGTGTGTTACCCTTGTGTTTACACTGTTTTGCGGACTTTTGTAACTCTAAGCAAATCTTCTTTTCCTTTCGGATTTTCCTTCAGGGGTCGCCACAGCGAATCATCTGCCTCCATCTCACCCTATCCTTTGAATCTTCTCTTATACCAGCTACCTTCATGTCCTCCTTCACCACATCCATGAATCGTCCCTTTGGTCTTCCTCTAGGCCTTCTGCCTGGTAGTTCAAACCTCAGCATCCTACTACCAATATACACACACTATCCCTCCTCTGTACATGTCCAAACCATCTCAATCTAGCCTCTCTGACTTTGTCTCCAAAACGTCTTACATGTGCAGTCCCTCTGATGTGCTCATTCCTAATCCTATCCATCCTCGTTACTCCCAACGAGAACCTCAACATTTTCATCTCCACTACCTCCAGCTCTGCCTCCTGTCTTTTCCCCAGGGCCACTGTTTCTAAACCATACAACATCGATGGCCTCCACACCGTCTTGTACACTTTGCCTTTCATTCTTGCCGATACCCTCCTATCACACATCACTCTGGACACTTTTCTCCAACCATTCCAACCTGCCTGCACACACTTCACCTTTCTTAACCTCACCATTCCACTTGGAATGAACACCATCATTCACACCCATGTATTCTGTTTTACTGAGGCTAACCTTCATTCCCCTCCTTTCCAGGGCATACCGCCACCTCTCTAGATTTTCCTGCACTTGTTCTCTGCTCTCACTACAGATCATAATGTCATCAGCAAACATCATAGTCCATGGAGATTCTTGTCTAACCTCATCTGTCAGCCTGTCCATCACCATAGCAAACAAGAAGGGGCTTAGAACTGACCCTTGATGCAGTCCCACCTCCACCTTGAACTCTTCTGACACACCGACAGCACACGTCACCACTGTCTTACATCTCTCATACATGTCCTGCACCACTCTAACATACTTCTCTGCCATTCCAGACTGCCTCATACAATACCACAGTTCCTCTCTCGGCACCCTGTCACATGCTTTCTCCAGCTCCACAAAGGCACAATGCAGCTCCTTCTGACCTTCTCTGTACTTCTCTATTAACATCCTCAAGGCAAACACTGCATCTGTGGTGCTTTCTTGGCATGAAACCAAACTGCTGTTCACAAACACTGACCTCTGCCCTTAGTCTAGCTTCCACTATTCTTTCCCATAACTTCATCGTATGGCATCCTCACACTAAGACCTTGTTGAATGTTCTTGTCAGGAAATCTACTGCTACCTCTCCTCGACACTTCCATACCGCCACTGGTATGTCATCAGGGCCAACTGCCTTTCCACTCTTCAATGCCCTCCTCACTTCACCCTTAATAATCTTTGCTACTTCCTCATCCTCAACGGTCACCTCTTCTACTCTTTTTCTCTCTCATTTTCCTCATTCATCAGCTCTTCAAAATGCTCTTTCCATCTTCCCAGCACACTTCTGTCATCAGACAATACATTTCCCTCTCTGTCCTTAATCACTCTAACTTGCTACACGTCCTTCCTTTCTCTATTTCTCTGCCGTGCCAACCTGTATAAATCATTTTCTCCCTCTTTACTTTCCAACCGAGCATACAAGTCATCATACACCCTCTGTTTGGCTTTTGACACGCTTCCTTTTTCAGCTTCCACCACTTTGTCTTCTGCTCTGCCTTCTTCACCTTCCTCACCATCAGCATCATCCTGCACACCACCATCCTATGCTGTTTGGCAACACTCATCTGCTACTACTTTGCAGTCACTGACTTCCTTCAAATTGCATCGTCTACACAAGATGTAGTCTACCTGTGTGCTCCAACCTCCGCTTTATAAGTTACCCTATGTTCCTGTCTCTTCTGGAAGAAAGTATTTACCACAGCCATTTCCATCCTTTTTGCCAAATCTACCAACATCTGTCCTTGTGCATTCCTGTCCTGGATACCAAACCTGCCCATCACTTCCTCGTCCCCTCTGTTTCCTGCACCATATCCATTGAAGTATGCACCAATGACCACTCTTTCACCTCTGGGGGTACTCTGCATCACTTCATCTAACTCACTCCAGAATCTCTCCTTCTCTTCTCGCTCACATCCTGCCTGTGGGGCATAAGCACTAACAACCTTGACCATCACGCCTTCAATTTCTAACTTGAGACTCATCACTCCGTCTGACACTCTTTTCACTTCTAGAACATTCCTGACAAACTCCTCCTTCAAGATGACTCCTACTCCATTTCTCTTCCCATCCACACCATGAAAAAACAGCTTAAACCCTGATCCTAAACTTCTAGCCTTGCTACCTTTCCACCTGGTCTCCTGAACACACAGTATGTCCACCTTCCTCCTCTGCATCATGTCAGCCAGCTCTCTACCTTTTCCTGCCATAGTTCCAACATTCAAATTCCCCACTCTCAGTCCCAGACTCATGCCTTTCCTCTTCTCTCTCTGCCGAAGGACACACCTCCCGCCTCTCCTTCAACCAACAGTAGTCCAATTTCCACCAGCACCCTGTTGGTTAACAGCACGGATGGCGGTTGTTGTTAACCCAGGCCTCGACCGATCTGGTATCACATTTTGTAGTGTACTTTGTCGTGACTCGCATTTTTTATTTTGCATTTGTTTTACGCCGGATGCCCTTCCTGACGCAACCTTCTGCTTTTATCCGGGCTTGGGACCGGCGTGAGGGAGAGACACTGGTTTCTGCATTTGTAACCCTAAGCAAATATGGTTGGTCAAAAGTGTCAGCCTACTTGCATGGGTCCAAGTCTCATACACAGATGAATTAACTATCTGCTCAGATCGGCACAATCTTTATATTTATTATCTTTTAGCAGAATCCTAAGAGTGTATACTTATTTTTATATTAATATTCATTAGGATTTGTACTTGTTCTTTGTATGCATCTCTTGAATAAAGTTTACTTACTTACTTACACAAAAGAAAGAACGCTTTGCTGAGAGACTGCATCAGTGCAGGCTGTGTTCTAAACGAGTTCAACGGCACCCTTGTGCACTTGAAAGACCGGAAGTCCATATAACCCACAGCAAGTGCACTACTTTCGGTATTGAGCACCTCACATATTGTAAGCGTTGATTGACTGTTTTAAGCTTCGTGTAAAGTAGGTAGGTAAAAAGTCTGTTGGGTTTTTACACCAGAGCCTTGTGGCTCATCAGGCCGGTGCTTATCCCCGGTTTCCATGGTGTGAAGCGACCAGGAGTTCATCTCCCCCTGGATGGGACGCTAGTCCATCGCAGGTTACCTTCCCAGTATATTTTTACTGGTACCCATTTATACTGCTGTGTGAACAGAGGCACACTTGTGGTTGAGATCTTGCCCAGGGGTCTTAACACAGTGAGGGTCTCCGTGGGATTCGAACTCATAACCTCCCGATCATGAGTGCAACACCCTAACCACTACGCCACTGGCCCCACATCATGTAAAGTGACTTGGTTGCCGACCCCTGAACTAGAAGTATCCAGAATACTAAGGCAGATTCCATTCTGATAACCTTGTTTCATACAACATTGAACTTCTTCGCACTTCTGCAGCAAAACGTTTTCCTTCCTGTATCATATCAAGCAGTTCTAGTTTTCATGCAGCATCAACACCTTTTCTTGGCACTTCGGCGCCTTACCAGAAGCCTGAGAAGGGGTGCAGCATTTGGGTGGCATGATGGCGCTTAACTGTAATTAAAAACACACACACTTGAAAAGCACAGGCACAAAGTTTGCACAAATGAGAAAAGGGGGGCGTTACATCATCTCAATTGAATATGCAAAGCCACAAGTGCAAAAGCATGAATAGTCAAGGGCCTACTGTACTTGGAATAGCATTGTGGGGTTAGTTGGAATATCTTGTGGTAAACACAATTTTATCATATTTCCTGCAAAGTATTTTACTGCTTTATCATAATTTATGCTTATAATATCATTGGCTGCTAATGTTATACAATAGGAAGTGTATTTGTAGGAGTTTAGATTCTTTCATTGCCTTGAAGTTTAAATAAAATCTTAAGGTGTAAAAAATGTGTAATGCTGAAGGAAAGCATGGATCAGATTTTTATAAATGATTGTAATATCTACTTTCTCCTGATCTGCTTCATAAACTCCAATATACTTGGTAAGAACACTTTTTTTTAAAATATTTTTCTACGAAATGAAAGTTTAAGATACCAAGTGGGATAATGAAACATTCTGGCGTGTTTGTTTTGTGCCCATCATTATTGAGATAAGTTTGTCAATTTGATAAACAAATTATGTGAAACGTGCTTAAGTAACACAGATTTGGGTAAAGGGTCATGTGGTTACATTCTCGGAGATCACCATGACCACTATAAAAACCAGCAAGATCGCCAGCCTCTGCAGTAATAACCCTGCATTATGTTCCAACAAATTACAGGGGGATTTTAATTCTCAAAATCATCGATTCATTAATTCCACTCCTTGAATTCACAATCTTATCGTGATGGAGGATTTCTGTGTCCTAATGAACCTAGGATCCATGTTATCGGGGGCATTATGCCCCTGGTAGGGTCACACAAAGCAAAGAGGACTGAGGAGAAGGTCCAGACTAAGCACGGTTCAGAAGACCCAGTGGATTTAAAAAAAAAAAAAACCCACCAAGGACGGTTTCCCTTGCCCAGACATGGGTCACCAGGGTTTCACCCTGGAGCCAGGCCTCGGAGAGGGCCCAAAGGTGAGAGCCTGGTGGGTCAGGCCTCTTCCCACAGTGCCCAGGCCTGGCCAAAAAGGAGAGCTGGTGTGGGCATTCCCCCCAACTCAGTGCCCACGTGTTGGGGTGTTCCCGTTTGACAAAACGGTAGCTTCCCTCCACCTTCAGGTGGGGGGAGGGGGGTACTGGTCCTCACTGTTTGTGAATATGTACCTAATGGCAGTTAAGAGTACCCACCTTTTTGGAATCTTCAACACCGATGTGGGCAATGATGGTGTCCACTGGAAGGGCATGATTGGTAGGTATGGCCTCTCCAATCTGAACCCAAATGTTTTTGTTGAACTTCTGTGCAAATCACGGTTTGTCCCCCACAAGTACCAGGTTTGAACACAAGGGTGTCCATCACTACACTTCACACTAGGACACTCAAGGCTGCAGCTTGAATATTGATGTCACCGACTTGCGACCACAACTTTGGTACACTTGTGTGAAGAAAGGAGTTCACTGTCAACAGATCACCACCTGGTGGTAGGCTGGCTACGATGGCCGGTAAGGCCCTTCTCCAGACCTGGCAGGCCAAAGCGTGTCGTCAGGGTCTCCCAGGAACATTTGCCAGAGTCTGCTGTCAGAAAGGCCTTCAACTCCCACCTCTGACAGAGCTACAACCACATTCCACAAAGGAGGCAGGGGACATGGAATCTGAATGGGCAATTTTTCATGCCACCATTATTGGTCAGAATGCCTAACACACACTGATCTAGTGTGCTGTTTCAGGGATGTCCATCCAAAAGGAGACCCTGAGGTCAACCCAGAACACGCTGGAAGGACTAGATCTCTGGGCTAGTCTGGGAATGCTTCAGTATCCCTGCAGAAGAGCTGAAGGAAGTGGCTGGGGAGAAGGATGTCTGGACCTCACTGCTTATGCTGCTGCCCCTACGAACCAATCACGGATTAAACGGAAGAGGATCAATGAATTGTCAAAGCTACAACTTTAAGGACTATATTTTAATTACACGCATTCTTCTCATGGACATTATAGGAGGTACAGATTTATAATGTGTTTTAACTAACCCTAGTCTCCCGCGTGGTTAGTTTCTTGACAAAATTTATGCTTTATGCATTAATTATGCACTTTATGCATTTAACAGGTCACTCAATTCTTGATAACTCATAACATGCAAAGCACATTGATGTAGTGGTTAGCATGTCCAGCTCACAGCAAGAACGCCCGTGTTCGATTCCTAGCTTAGGTGTTTCTGTGTGGAATTTGCAGGTTCTCCCTGTGCTTATGTGGCCTTCCTACAGGTACTCTGGTTTCCGGACAAAGTTCAAAAGCATGCACAGTAGGTTAATTGGCTGTTCCAAATCTCCCTTTGGTGTGAATGGTTGTGTGAGCGTTAGCCCTGTGATGGCCTGGCAAGCTGTACTGAGTGTACCACGCCCTCGCCCGGAGTTGGCAGAAATTGGCGTCAGCCTCAGAGTAACCCTACTTAAGATTAAGTGGTTCAAAAAAATGAATGAATGCATGAATGATGTGCAAAGCAAACAAAATTAAAAAAGGAAAAGCATACATTTTATATACATTAAGGTGACATTTCAATATTATTCTTGTTTGTACTTTAAATATTTGGTTAGCAAGGCAACAAAAGAATTTAAAGATAAATGCTCAAATTAAAACTTACCAAAGAAAGGATTTGGACCAACAGCTTTCCGGAGACATTCTACCATCGGATGGCCAAACGTGATGTTCGGAACAAAATGCCTTCAGATAGGTTGGAGAATTTCTTGTTAGATGTTTACTATTTAAGTATTAATTATTTATTTAATTGCAGGGTGAAGTCAGGAACACTGGTACACCAAATAAATTGGAGCAGTTTTGCTTGCTAGCATTTAGATAATGGCCAGTTGAAAAGTTAAAATGACAGCATGATAAAAATGTTGCTAATCCTTTGTAGAACAACATCTTGACAGAACAGACATACATTTACAGCATTTTACAGATGCTCTACTCCAGATCATCATTTATATTTATCATGTTAACACTATTGAGGGTTAAGTGCCGTAGCACAAGGGCCCAATAGTGGCAGCCTGATGGTACCGGGGCTTGAATCCCCAGCCTGTGGATCATTAACCGAGAGCCTTAACCACTGAACCACCTCTGCCAAACTTCATTCAGGCAACATCATATGAGGTAAATAACTAAAAAATATTAGCATAGGAGAGGTGACAATTTAGTTTGTCTCCTCTTGAGTAGAGGTCTCCGACCCCCAGTCCACGGACCAGTACTGGAAAGCCCTTCCGTTTCCAACCCTATCTGTTTGTGAGGCGGGGTTTTCTGCAGTGACAACCACCAAAACCAGACTATGGAGTAGTCTCTAACCGGTCTGCGGAAGCATTTTCAGACATAAAACTGGTCCCTGGTGCAAAAAGGGTTGGAGACCACTGCTCAAGAATATAAAGGAGTCAAAATCATCTCAGGGGTGTTAGCCTAATAGATTGGCTGGTACAGAATATTATTCAGAGAGATGGTCTCTGTTTATTTTTCTTATTTATTAAAAAGATATAATTAACATAATTTGAGTTTGTTCCATTCTTTTTGATACTTAGAAATGGTCTGATGAACAAATTTACATTATTTTTCTGCCATGGATTTGTAACATACTGAATGTTAAGTAAAACACCATGCAGCACCTCCATTTCAATACCAGTGAACTATTAACATAACTAATAATGAACCTCAATAATACTGTACCAGCATGGAGAAAGTATGTTCAGATTATTCGAAAACTTTGTGTGTACGTTGGGCTGTTTGGTGGAACGATGGTTGGTTTATACAGTAAAAAAATTGACAAAGTTGCAGACAAAATTGCACAATAAAAGAATTTCCATAAACAAAATATATGCTTGTCCCTTGAGTACTATTCCATAATTCTATTGTGAATATTTCTCTTCAAAATTAGCCAGTTGAATAAATTGAGAATGATGTCTGTTAAAAACCAAAACGTACACTTATCACCCGCAATGTTTTAGAACATGGCAGCCAGGTGGATAATTTGCATATTTGCGGAAATCTGGCAGTTCCAGCAAGTGCATGTCATCTATATAGTAGTACCTCACCTTACGATAGCCCCAGCAAACGAAAAATCCAAGTTACGAAACATTTTACAAAATTTTTTGTCTCTGTATATGAATCAAGTTCTCCTTACGAAATGCCCCAAACGCACCATTCAAACAATGCACGAGTTGCTCTCCCATTGACTATCTTCCAACATCCCGCCCCGCTGGCCTCCAATTGGCAAGGAGGGATGATGCAGCTCCCTTGAGCAGCAGCTTGTTTCATGAGTGTGCTCATTGCAACTTTATTTTTTGGCTCAGGCTTTTTACCTTGCATAAACATTTGTAAGATTATAACTCCGCTAAGAAGACATGGTCAACGCGCGTGCATGTGTGCGTGATTCCCGGTGTGAGTGAAAAGAAGAAGCGGGCTCGTGGCATACAGTTGAGTGATATCGCAAAGGAATATGGCCAAAGCTGTCCACCATTGGTACGATATTGAAGCAGAAGGAGGCCTTAAAAGGTACAGTTTGATAATTTTTAAAGGGTTTAGGTTTTGTATCGGGGGGGCCTTGGAACGAATCACAAGTTTTATATGTAAAATGCGGTTCAACTTACTAAAAATCCGGAACGGGTTAATTTCAGAAATTGAGCTACCACTGTATGTGTGAATGAAGGGTAAGCCGTATCTCAATATATTTCTCTGGTATTCCTACAACTTCTTTACCTTTCGGCTGTTCCCTTCAGGGGTCGCCAAAGTGAATCATCTGTCTCCATCTTCTCTTCCACCAACAACCTACATGTCCTCCTTCACCACATCCATAAATCTTCTCTTTGGTCTTCCTCTGGGCCTTCTACCTGGTAGTTCTAACCTCAGCATCCTACTACCAATATATTCACTATCCCACCGCTGTACATGCCCAAACCATCTCAATCTAGCCTCTCTGATTTTGTCTCCAAAACATCTTACATGTGCTGTCCCTCTGATGTAGTCATTCCTGATCCTATCCATCCTGGTTACTCCCAAAGAGAACCTCGACATTTTCATCTCTGTACCTCCAGCCTTTTCCTCAGCGCCACTGTTCAGGGATGACAACAAAATATATTTTCTTGGGGGGACTGTTTGCTATCTACAGTTGGTCAACATATCATCTAGCATAGACTAATTGGAATATAATTATTCGTAAACACACACACATATATATATATATATATATATAAAATATATCCATTTTTCTGCTATTCTTACATTGTAAATATATTCAACACCAAGACAACCTCTTGTCATTAATAGAGTGAAAGGCATTGATAAATTTATATATTGATTCTCTTCACAAAAAAAAAAAAAAATCCCAATTCTCATAATTCCCACTCAAAACAGAAGACGATCAGATTCGGCTGCAACACGGGGTGGGGGCTGCCTCGTGCAAACAAATACATGGCAAGCAGAGAACACAAATTTAGTACTGCTGTAGCTTCAATACAAGAAATTGCTGTAAAACTAGATGACATTTCATACTCCTAGGATCTGATTCAGGTAAGATAGATTAAAAAAAATTGCAATTTAAACGTTTTCAGAGGGAAACATGCAGCCAAATGAATATGAGCAGCTTTAGATTCTTACGATGAACCGAGGATGGAAAACCAGACAAGAAATTGCACAACACAGATGGTGGGCCATCAATCTCTGTTAATACAGTATATTATTATTCAGCCAAACACATCTACTTTTGAATGAAATGTGTGTGTAGAACTGATGTGTCTGTTCTGGCTTGCTTCCAAGAATTCTTGCACAAACTGTAAATTTAATATGTATGAAATCAGCTCTCGCTCTCACACACACACACACACACACACATTATATATAGCCGAGGGGCCGGTTGTTCAAAACAGTTATTTTAACCACCGGTTAACCCCTAACAGCTGGTTAAATTTTTAACCCGCCGTTAGCTAACCGACTATTAAATATGCATTGTACAAAACATGGTTAGTCACGTCGTGAGTTAACGTTACTGGTTAGCACTAATATATCCCACAATTCCTCGTGATAATTACTTCCGTTTTGGCGAAAAATGGCGAGTCAAACGACAATTCCGTCCACGCCAAGGAAGAAAATAATTTTTCAGCTGACAAGGAGAATGTTATTCAATCAATGTTGGAAGCTAACTGGTCGGTGCTAACGGAAAAGCATTCGAATGAAGTGACAAAGAAACGTAAGAATACTATATGGTCTGAAATCGTAAACGAAGTAAAACGCCAAGGGTGTAGCACCGAGAAAAAAGGCGGAAGGAAAAAAAAAAAAATGGACTAACATGGCCAGGAAGGCAAAAGAGAGTTATACGGACCATAAAATCCAGTCACGGAAGACCGGGGGAGGACCAACGCCACCAGAACTCAGTCAAGCAACAAGCCGAATCGTCGACATCATGAGAGCCTCTGCTCGTTTCAACAGTGTCCCAGCAGCTGATTACCTCGAGACCGATTGCAGGCATCAGTATACGGAGTGAAATTACCAAACTTGTGATAAATTAATTTGTCGACACACAAAATTCATTGAAATAACCTCCAAAGTCAGTGGTAACATGGGGATTCACGTGGTCATGTTTACAATCCACATCTATTTTTAACTACCGACCTTGAACTTGACACCATTTAGGCTGATGTCGAGATTTACATTTCACGTGTTTTCAATATTAGATATAAAACCACAGAAACCATGACAGTTCAACCTAAACGTATTATAACCATTTTCGTTAGAATCGTCTTATATTGACTGTTAAAGGGTACCTGATGGCGGTAGTTTATTTATAAGTCCACATTTCCTTTGCTTCTATATGTCATTCCTTGCTCACAAAGGTTGAGCACGCGGACATGTTGGCTTCTTTTCACCGGGGTTAAAAGGTCATTGTGACGTAACATCGTTGACAGTCATATAGCCAATTGCAGAATGTCAGTATATTTTCCTCAAGCAATTCATGTTCTTTACAACAATAGCACTCCTGATCGTTTTTTGGACGCACGTATTTTCCACAAGAGCACCAAATATTTGCTGGTTGTTTGCTACGATTTTCCCGTGTAAGAGCTTCTGCCGACTGTCCAATATCGTCCACCGAGTCGTCACTTTTCTGGTCCGATTTCACTTCAATGTTTCATATAAATGACCTTCTAATCCTTCTACGAAACTGTCTTCGTCCATGGTTTTCAAAAAAACCCCAAAAAACTACTATGTCTGTTTTTTCCAAGTTTCTGTGAGCTTGTGTTGTATATGTCAGGTATATAGCCTTACGTTTACATTGCAATCTCGCAGTTCCGTTCGAGGCTTTGTCAACAATATGACGTCACGGCAAATGCGCAGTTTTAAAACTGTGCTCTGAAGCGTGAGGTTAGTGAAGCCCTTAAATCTCAAAGTTGGTTTGTGAGAGAATATAATAAACGCCTTATAGGTGCATTGTCACTAGCTATACACAATACATCAAATTAGGTAAATGAGTGCTTTCACTACAGGAACCCTTTAATATTTATATGAAACAACCCGGCAGTTATTCATTAATACTGTATAATGGAGGGGAAAAATAAAACAAAGTCAATTGGGCATTTTACGGGTGCTTCATACAGATACGCATTTAAAATATTTTTTCCACTCTTTGCTTCGGTATTTATTATGCACGATCACTCACTTATTCTATATAGATCATTGATATGTTTTATCAATTAAATAAACATAGAAACTACATGTCATAACACAAACTTAACAATATTCGGAAATCAGTTTTAAAGAGGGATTCTTTTCATTTCACATGGAGATTTTGATTTTCTTAAAAACCAAGGGAAACCACTCCAATTTGAGGTGGTACAAGGAAGTGTTTACCTTCATGATCGCACACTGCCTGCACGTTCACACTGTGAAAGCCTTTTCTATTAACGTAAGCAGGCTCATCCTGACTTGGGGCCTGAATTCGAACGTGGGCCCAAGTTATGCACCCGTGTACCTCCCAGCCTGAAGAATCCATCCTCAATTTGTTGCAGTCGGCGATTGTCAGTCGGCCAAGAAATAAATTTGTTACACCTTCTCACCAAGGCATCTGCAACATCTCTCACTATTCTAGATACCATACTTTTATCCAAGCCCACAGTGTCCCCAACCACCTGTAGACAGCTCCAATTGGCATAAAAGCGAAGGACCACCAACATTTGCCGTTCGACAGTCAGTGCGTGGCCCCTATTCGTGGGACGCTGCAAAATCACCTCCCAGCAGATTTCACAGGTACGCAATTGACCCTTTTACAAACCGGTAGCGGATTCTTAATTCTTCATCTGAAAAAGCAGCTGTGTCATAAACAAGCTCTGTCCTTGATCTCATGAATGCAGCATTAGCCATGAACGCCATCTTGCAAGTTAACCACACTTAAAAATTTAGCGGCAGTCCTCAGGTGTGTTAACTTTAATGTCAAGTAAACACTCGGTTAAAGTTAACCGAGTTTTGAACAACAAGATAATGGCAGCGTTAAATTTAATGGTCGGTTAACTCTACTTAACCAGTAGTTAAAAAAAATAACCGTGTTTTGAACAACCGGCCCCGGATCTCTATATTCACTGGTTAAGAGTGAGGTTTAGAAAAGATAGAGGAAATGGTTTAGAAATAAAGGAAATGAAATAGCTCCTCCAGAGCACGTTTCACACTTTAAGCAGGTCGCATTATTTACTGAACTCCAAATGTGCAGTAATATGTCAATGACCATTTTTATTTTAAAACCGAGACCGCAGGGTCCAAAAGCTCCCACCACCCAGGAACATGTACTTTAAATTCGATCAAGATCTTCCTTCAACTAAAACTGCCTTCTTTTCCTTTCAGGGGTCGCCACAGCGAATCATCTGCCTCCATCTCACCCTATCCTTTGCATCTTCTCTTACACCAACGACCTTCATGTCCTCTTTCACCACATCCATGAATCATCTCTTTGGTCTTCCTCTAGGCCTTCTGCCTGGTAGTTCCAGCCTCAGGATCCTATTACCAATATACTCACTATCCCTCCTCTGTACATGTCCAAACCATCTCAATCTAGCCTCTCTGACTTTGTCTCCAAAACCTCTTACATGTGCTGTCCCTCTGATGTACTCATTCCTGATCCTATCCATCCTCGTTACTCCCAAAGAGAACCTCAACATTTTCATCTCTGCTACCTCCAGCTCTGCCTCCTGTCTTTTCCCCAGGGCCACTGTTTCTAAACCATACAACATCGCTGGCCTCAACACCGTCTTGTACACTTTTCCTTTTATTCTTGCCGATACCCTCCTATCACACATCACACTGGACACTTTTCTCCAACCAATCCAACCTGCCTGCACACGCTTCTTCACCTCTTTTCCACACTCTCCATTGCTGGGGGGGGGGGCACAAACCAGTGTCTCTCCCTCACGCCGGTCCCAAGCCTGGATAAATGCAGAGGGTTGCGTCAGGAAGGGCATCCGGCGTAAAACAAATGCCAAATAAACTATGCGAATCAACCAAAACTGCCATCTTAAACAAATGAAGTCCAGCTAGCTCATTACTTATGCATGGATTTTGCTGGGCACCAATCTCAGATGAGGTACCTGCAAGACAAACTAGCATACCAAGTTTTACCAAACTCCAAGGAAGCATTCCTAAACTGTCGTCCAGAAAGTGTTTTTTTTGGATTTTGATGAATGTACACCACCCATTCCAGTAGCTTTCCCACTATGTTTGGCGGGAACTAATTAAAGAGATGTGATTTTAACCTTTCCTGTATAATGTCAATGTAAATATTAGTTTATGTATAAAGATGTAACGATGCATCCACATTCAAGAACTTGATTTAGAAATGTCCTCCCAGCCAAATTGTGAATAGGGAGTCTGTCAAACCTGCAGTCACCCGTCTTGCTCATAAATGTAATTCTAAATAAATTCAAACAAACATTAACAGTAAAACACAAACTAAAAGAAAATTTACATTTACAGCATTTGATAGACGCTCTTATCCAGAGCAATTAGCAAATCTCTCTTCTTACATAATTCAGCAATTGAGGGCTTAGGGCCTTGCTCAAGGGCCCAGCAGTGATGAAAGTGGATATTGACCACCACTGACCTTCAGATTAGTAATGCATCGTTTTATTCACCAAGTCACCACTGCCCACTTTAAATCTACATTAAAACAGAGCTGAAAAGTAAAAAAAAATGAATTAAAAGTAAAGAGCTGTTCACAGTAAAGTTTGCAGAGTTCATTTCTGATAGAAAGAGATGGGAAGGACGTGCAGCAAGTTAGAGTGATAAAGGACAGAGAGAGGGAAATGTATTGACTGATGACAGAAGTGTGCTGGGAAGATGGAAAGAGTACTGTGAAGAGCTGATGAATAAGGAAAATGAGAAGGAAAAAAGAAAAAAAAAAAAAAAAAAAGTAGAAGAGGTGACCGTTGAGGACCAGGAAGTAGCAAAGATTAGTAAGGGTGAAGTGAAGAGGGCATTGAAGATGATGAGTGGAAAGGCAGTTGGTCCTGATGACATACCGGTGGAGGTATGGAAGTGTCTAGGAGAGGTAGCAGTAGATTTCCTGACAAGAACATTTAACAAGGTCTTAGAAAGTGGGCAGATGCCAGAGGAATGGAGAAGTGTGCTGGTGCCCATTTTTAAGAACAAGGGAGATGTGCAGAGTTGTGGCAACTACAGAGGGATAAAGTTGAGCCATAGGATGAAGTTATGGGATAGAATAGTGGAAGCTAGACTAAGGGCAGAGGTCAACATTTGTGAACAACAGTTTGGCTTCATGCCAAGAAAGAGCACCACAGATGCAGTGTTTGCCTTGAGGATGTTAATAGAGAAGTACAGAGAAGGTCAGACGGAGCTGCATTGTGCCTTTGTGGATCTGGAGAAAGCATATGACAGGGTGCCGAGAGAGGAACTGTGGTATTGTATGAGGAAGTCTGGAGTGGCAGAGAAGTATGTTAGAGTGGTGCAGGACATGTATGAGAGATGTAAGACAGTGGTGAGGTGTGCTGTCGGTGTGACACAAGAGTTCAAGGTGGAGGTGAGACTGCATCAAGGGTCAGCTCTGAGCCCCTTCTTGTTTGCTATGGTGATGGACAGGCTGACAGAGGAGGTGAGACAAGAATCTCCATGGACTATGATGTTTGCTGATGACATTATGATCTGTAGTGAGAGCAGAGAACAAGTGCAGGAAAATCTAGAGAGGCGGAGGTATGCCCTGGCAAGGAGGGGAATGAAGGTTAGCCTCAGTAAAACAGAATACATGTGTGTGAACGACAAGGACCCAAGAGGAACAGTGAGATTACAGGGAGCAGAGATAACGAAGGTGGAGGATTTTAAGTACTTGGGCTCAACAATCCAGAGCGATGGAGAGTGTGGAAAAGAGGTGAAGAAGCGTGTGCAGGCTGGTTGGAATGGTTGGAGAAAAGTATCTGGTGTGATGTGCGATAGGAAGGTAATCGGCAAGAATGGAAAAAAAATGTACAAGACGGTGATGAGGCCAGCGATGTTGTATGGTTTAGAAACAGTGGCCCTGGAGAAAAAGACAGGAGGCTGAGCTGGAGGTAGCAGAGATGAAAATGTTGAGGTTCTCTTTGGCAGTAACGAAGATGGATCGGATCAGGAATGAGCACATCAGAGGGATAGCACATGTTAGAGGTTTTGGAGACAAAGTCAGACAGGCAAGATTGAGATGGTTTGGACATGTACAGAGGAGGGATAGTGAGTATATTGGTAGTAGGATGCTGAGGTTGGAACTACCAGGCAGAAGGTCTAGAAGAAGATGAAAAGAGAAGATTTATAGATGTGGTGAAGGAGGACATGAAGATAGTTGGAGTAAGAGTAGAAGATACAGAGGATCGGGTGAGATGGAGGCGGACGGTTTGCTGTGGCAACCCCTGAAGGGAAAAGCCGAAAGGAAAAGATCATCGTCTGCTGCACCACTATTGATCATATGAGTTACATTATTCTTGGTTTATATATTTAGGAAAGTCATTCTAAGCCTGTAAAAAGCAACAAAAGTCGTTTTCTATTGTTATTTTAGGACTGTTTTAGAAGCTATTTGTAAATTTGTCAGTCAAACCTAACGTACATAATCATTATGTTTGAGGTGAAAAACAATTTACCACTTTTCTGAGCTAGAGTTGTTTTGCCATGTGGTTTTCTTGATGTAAGGGTTCAACATCTATTATTGTTTGTTATTTATTTATATATTAAAAATAAAGTACAGTTTTAAATATCTGTTATATTTAATAACATCTTAACTGATTTTATATAAAACGTGTCATGCTTGAGTTGCTTAGTGCAAGTTAAAAAAAACAAAAAAACTATTTACCAGCAGCTAGATGTCCCCATTTCTAGGTGTTATGCTGTCTTTCACTTCAGAACGAGCTCGTCTCCATATGTAGTAACTTCACTGATCATAAAGTTAAACGTGCTATAGTGCTGTGCAAATGTTTTTGCCCCTTACTGATTTTACACTTTTTCGCACCTTTGGCACACAAATTTTTCAGATCAAACATTAGACAAAGACAAAGTATTCTCAAAAAAAGCAGTTTGCCTGTTGTGATTTTATTTAAGAGAAAAATCCTATCCAAACCTACATGAACCTCCCAAAAAGTAATCCCACCCCACCCATTGTTGAAAGGTGATGCAATTGTGATTAATCCTATTATTGGGAAAAATCGAGTTCAATGTCTTGACCACACTCAAGCCTCATTGCTGCCAGATATTTCCAATCAGGTGATCCCCAACATAGAACCTGAGTGACAAGGTGAGGTAGGCCATACTGAACACAAATCATGCCGCAATCCAGTGAGCTTCAAGAACAAAACAGGAAAGAAGATTATAGCAATGTCTCAGTCTGGGAAAGCATACAAGGTCATTGGTAAATCTTTGGGACTCCAGTGGACCACTGACAGGGCCATTATCCATAAATGGAGAAAGCATGGCACAGTGGTGACCTTTCCCCAGGAGCGACAAACCTACCAAAATTCCTCCCAAGAGCACGGCGCAGACTAACCGGAGAAGTCACAATGGATCCAAAAACTACATCTAAACACCTACAAGCCTCATTTGCCTTCAGTTAATGTCAATGTTCACGACTCCACCATCAGAAAGACACTAGGCAAAAATGGCATCCATGGAAGAGTTCCAAGGCGAAAGCCACTGTTGACCCAAAAAAAAAAAAAAAAAAAAAAAAAAAAAAATCAACGCACGACTCACTTTTGCCAAAAATCATCTTGATCATCTCCAAAGCTTTTGTGAAAGTGTCCTCTGGATAGATGAAACTAAAGTTGAACTCTTTGGGAGAAATGTATCCCGTTACACCTGGCACAAAAGAAACATTGCACTTGATAAAAAAAAAACAAAACAAAAAAAAATATATTGTGCCAACAGTGAAACATGGTGGTGGAAGGGTGATCTGGGCAACTTGTCATGACTGATGGAGCCATGAATTCAGCTTGCTACCAAGAAATCCTGGGAAAGAATGTTCATCCAGCAGTTCAAGACCTCAAGCAAAAGCGCTCCTGGGTTCTGCAGCGAGACAATGATCCAAAGCACACCAGCAAGTCCACTTCTGAATGGCTAAAAAAAAGAACAAAATGAGGGTTTTGCAGTGGCCTAGTCAAAGTCCTGACCTGAACCTTATCGAGATGCTGTGGCATGACCTTAAAACAGGCTGTTTATGCCCAAAAACCATTAAATCTGGTTGATCTTAAACAATTCTACAGAGAACGGTGGGCCAAAATCCCCTCACAGTAATGTGAAAGACTCCTTGCCTCCTATCGCAAATGCTTGACTGCAGTTATTCGGTTTAGGGGGCAATGACTTATTCGCACGGGTTCTTGTAGGTTCAGATTATTTCCCTTAAATGTAATTGGCACTGAAAACTGCATTTTGTGTTTACTTGTTTTATCTTTGTTGAACATTTAGGTTTACTTGATCTGAAATAGCTTCTTCTTCTCCTTTCGGCTTTTCCCTTCAGGGGTCGCCACAGCGAATCATCTGCCTCCATCTCACCCTATCCTTTGCATCATCTTCTCTAACCATGACAAATGTGCAAAAAAAAAAAATGTCAGAAATTTGTCAGGGGCAAAAACTTTTGCACAGCACTGTAGGTCATCCAAGTTTGCTGTATTTTAGTAAATTAACATCAAGACTGTTCACTGATTAGCCATGTGACTCAAGACAATCGTAACGTTTACATCGCGAGACCCTTCCTCTCACTTCATGGGCAGCTGACAGACAAATCGAACAATTTTCTTCTGTACTAGATTGACAGGGTTTTTTGTTGGTTTTAATTTAAAAGCTGGTCACAGCCACACCTCTAAACAAAGACCTTCTGATTTTATAGACCTCCCACACACACACTACTGTTGAGGACCCCAGCAGCTTGGTAGCAGGCTCATCCAGGACACTGTTGAGAGAAACACCCCCAAAAAAAAAAAAAAAAAAAAAAAAAATCAGGTTGTTATATAAACCAGTGAAATAAGATTGATCGGCATTTCTCATAAAAATTATTGGAATCTTAAATCACTATATTACACCAGTAAATTAAGTAGCTTCACATTACAACATTACTCCATGCAGCTTTTTTTGGTGGTCGCTATGCAAGCCATGCTGAAGAGCAGTAAGTGTGTAAACTGCAATTGTCTTGCTTGAATGGGATGTAGTATGGCATGATTGCGAATATGTAATAGCTCTGCTTGGGATTAGTGGCGTTTAGGGATGTTCACGGAGAGGACCATTATAACTCAACCCAGTTATGTTCTACATTGCTTAAAATACTGATCGTATGAGCCATTCCTGAGTACACTGAACATGCGTACCCAAGTCAGTTTCATAACCAGGGGTTGCATGGCAAAATTTATTAAATCCAACTTTATAAAACAAACAGTAGTGCAATAAACTAGAGACTTTGGACAATTACAACTCTGAAAAAAAAAATCATCTGAAAGCAGTGATATGGTACTTTTTGAAACTCTGGGTGAGACCTTTACATTCATATGGGAAGGGAAACTTTGCATGCACATGATGATTGATTGCAGACCATCAGATTGTATGATACTTCTGACAATACTGGAGGTGGGATATGTTGAGACCACTATATACCCCTTAACCACACTTTAACTGTGTGTGCGCCCTAAAAATTCAGGGTTTCCAAATTCTTAAGTGTTGTTTTACAAAAGGATGCCTCCTGCTGACAAGCAATAACATTTATTTTGTATGCTTGTAGATCCAAGAGGAAAAGTGCACAAGTGCACAGTTCAAAGAAGACCTCAGAACTTCATGTGAATTTTGGGGAAACGATACATTCTGACAATAAAAAAGGAAACATGTACCATATAATGAGAAATTTCGGACACAGGGTTAAATCTCTATAGAAGAATATTTACATTATTACAAATGCTTATTAATAGCTTTTCTTGATTTTGATTGGGTTTTTAGTGGTGTTCCATTAAACTTAATTGAAATAGACAAAACCACACATGATTTATAAGTGATGCATAAAATATTAAGCCAAATAAATAAAAAAGTAATTTAGTCAATAATCCAAATCTAAAACGAGCAGCTCATCAGATAAGATCAAAATATTGACGTCATTGGACCCCAACTACAGAAGTTTACCTTTGCACCGGAAGCACAGTCTCAACAAACACCCCGGCAAACTCAATATTAAGCGCTGATTATACCAATACACGTGAACAAAAAAATGTACAACTTATTATTTATCTTTGAAGAGTAAGAGACCTAAATTGTATTTTAAATCATATCCTATTTGATCCTGTGTGTGTCTGAATGAGTTTTTTTATCTACCGGAAATGTATCCAGCGGATATAGGGAAACTCCGTACACTCGGGCTACAAACTAGGGTTTAAATATCTGTAAAAGTAGCAGCAAGTGATAAAGCAGCTGTATTGGTGATTTTAAGCAGGTTTGTGGAAAGGGCATTTTTGTTTACAACATTGTTTATATACACGGTCAGTTCAGTGTAACTGAACACAGCCCGGAACTGTGGTATGGTAAAATGTCAATAAAGAAGTTCCTGCTGAGGCATCATCTCTGATTAAATTAAATACCTGCTTAGTGATTTTCCTAATAAGCAAAAATATATATAACAACATTCTAAATACCAGCATGAGATAAGATATGTGAATTAAAACGTCAATAATTAGGTTGTGACTAGCTCACGCATGAGGACTTTTAATTTGCTCTCGTTACAAATGGCGCGAGCTGGACTCGGTCTCTGCACGCTTTAAAACTCTGTTATTAATAATAACAACACACTGTGAAAACTTACCCGTCCATAACATCCAAGTGTAAATAGTCAGCACCGCACTCCATCATCCTCTCGCATTCCCTCCCCAGCTGGGAAAGATCGCTACTCAAAATAGAGGGTCCAATTTTAGCTGTGTATGCCATGTCTCACACTCACTCCCACGAGAGCTCGATCTGCGCATGCGCTGCATCGACCGCTCCTCTTCTTCTGCGTGTTTAATGACGGATTTCAGCACCAGCTGAACCAATGACGTAGGAGAAGTTTCTTCTACGTCATTGAGCTGAACAGTGTTCCATTGACCGTAATTGAGTACATAACACCAGGTCCAGCAGAGCAGCTGTGCTTGGTTTAAAGGGGCATAGGCATCAATGCACTCATTTTTCTGCTTTGCTTAATCCTAATTAGGGTCGTGGGAAGGCTGGTGCCTATCTCAGTTGACTCTGGGTGAGGACGCCAGTCCATTGGAGGGCCAACACACACACACACACACACACACACAGTCACACTTAGAGGTGACTTTGTTCAATAAACAATACTGTGCATGTATATGGCTTGTGAGGGGGAAACTCCACACAGAAACGGCCGAGCTGGGGCGAGAATCCAGCGCCTACTCTTTTCAAACAAAAGCATTTACATCAAGGCTGCCCTAGGATAACCCACTTAGCTGCATTGAGGGGCAGCAGTGACAACTTGCTGATAGTGGGAGTTGAACCCCCAACTTTCAGATCAGTAAGCCACCAGTGCCGCCGCCTTCTTTTCCTTTCGGCTGTTCCCTTCAAGGGTCGCCACAGCGAATCATATGCCTCCATCTCACCCTGTCCCCTGCATCTTCTTCTCTTACACCAACTGCCTTCATATCTTCCTTCACCACGTCCATGAATCGTCTCTTTGGTCTTCCTCTAGACCAGGGGTCGGCAACCTTTGCCATTCAAAGAGCCATTTGGACCCGTTTTCCACATTAAAGAAAACACTGGGAGCCACAAATCCTTTTTTGACATTTTAAATCAAATCACACTGCATATAATGTTTTTCCCCTTTTTCCTTCATGTTAATATAAAATAACAATATGTTACATTGATTTAAACGACTGCAGAGACCATTACATTACAATTCTGTTTGCAACAAAAACATTTAGATTAAAAAAAAATTGCCAGCCTCCCCGCGACCCGAATTAGAATTAAGCGGTTCAGAAAATGAATGAATGTGTTCGAATGCTTCTTGTGTTTTTATAAAGAAAAAGAATATCCATCCCACGAAGCGCGGGACGGGCTGCAGCCAGATGTGTAACGGGTTGGGTTGCCAACCTCACCAATCACGCTCTTCGTGGGATCTTCTTTTCTTTATTCGTTATATTAATGTTGTTTTGTCATAGTTTTAATTTACAAAAATGACACCAACACAGAAAAGTATTTGAAGACTTATTTTAAGAAGGAGCCTGCTCAACATTCTTTTAAATAAATATTAATGCTTAATGCTGCACTGACCGACCCATTCTCAGAGTGGATACTGAACCACAGTGAGGACAGTTATTTAATCTGGAGATTGCTGTGCATAAACAAATCTCATCCACATCTCCTTCCTTCAGCTGTGATTTCTGTTCCTGAATTACAAACCCTGGTGGCAGAAAAAAATCTCTCTCTCACCGCACTGCTGCTTGCCATGAGCTCTTTTAGGGCTCTTTTATATTTATTTGGTGTGGGCGGGGTGATTTTGTGTGTGTGTTCTTGTGTTCTTGTGGACACACACAAAATCACCCCGCCCACACCAAATAAATATCCGCCCACATCTGTGACTCTTAATTTTCATCTATGTAATTTTCAACCCGAAAAGAGCATTGGAAGGGTACCCAGATCATTCAGGTGAAAAAAAAACCTAGATTGGACATCACTGTTTCAATTCTGAAGTGGGGCCATCTTGGTGGGATCACATGACTGTTTAAGACTTAAAGCAAGGTGGCTCACGAAGATGGCTCCAATTCAGAATTGAAATAGTAATGTCCACTCTAGGTTTTTTTTCTTTTCTTTTGATTATCAGTGATTGGTGGGAACAGGTGGAAGGTGTGGCTATTGTTTGGTTGAAGTGAAAACCTGCACCCACACCGGCCCTTTGCTTTGTGAGTAACTAAGCACTTTATGGTGCACCAGTCAGCCACCGTAAAGCACAACTTTATTTTGAAAAGCCATGGAGCCGCACCAGAAAGGTGAAAGAGCCGCACGCGGCTCCGGAGCCGCGGGTTGCCGACCCCTGCTCTAGGCCTTTTGCCTGGTAGTTCCAGCCTCAGCATCCTATTACCAATATACTCACTATCCCTCCTCTGTACATGTCCAAACCATCTCAATCTAGCCTCTCTGACTTTGTCTCCAAAACGTCTTGCATGTGCTGTCCCTCTGACGTACTCATTCCTAATCCTATCCATCCTCGTTACTCCCAAAGAGAACCTCAACATTTTCATCTCTGCTACCTCCAACTCTGCCTCCTGTCTTTTCCCCAGGGCCACTGTTTCTAACCCATACAGCATCGTTGGCCTCAACACCGTTTTGTACACTTTTCCTTTCATTTTTGCCGATACCCTCCTATCACACATCACAACGGACACTTTTCTCCAACCATTCCAACCTGCCTGCACACGCTTCTTGACCTCTTTTCCACACTCGCCATTGCTCTGGATTGTTGAGCCTAAGTACTTAAAATCCTCCACCTTTCTTATCTCTGCTCCCTGTCATCTCACCGTTCCTCTTTGGTCCTTGGCATTCATGCACATGTACTCTGTCTTACTGAGGCTAATCTTCATTCCCCTCCTTTCCAGGGCATACCTCCACCTCTCTAGATTTTCCTGCACTTGTTCTCTGCTCTCACTACAGATTACAATGTCATCTGCAAACATCATAGTCCATGGGGAATCTTGTCTAACCTCGTCTGTCAGCCTGTCCATCACCATAGCGAACAAGAAGGGGCTGAGAGCTGACCCTTGATGCAGTCCCACCTCCACCTTGAACTCTTCTGTCACACCGACAGCACACCTCACCACTGTCTTACATCTCTCATACATGTCCTGCACCACTCTAACATACTTCTCTGCCACTCCAGACTTCCTCATGCAATACCACAGTTCTTCTCTCGGCACCCTGTCATATGCTTTCTCCAGATCCACAAAGGCACAATGCAGCTCCGTCTGACCTTCTCTGTACTTCTCCATTAACATCCTCAAGGCAAACACTGCATCTGTGGTGCTCTTTCTGGGCATGAAACCAAACTGTTGTTCACAAATGCTGACTTCTGCCCTTAGTCTAGCTTCCACTATTCTTTCCCATAACTTGATCGTATGGCTCATCAACTTTATCCCTCTGTAGTTGCCACAACTCTGCACGTCTCCCTTGTTCTTAAAAATGGGCACCAGCACACTTCTCCTCCATTCCTCTGGCATCCTCTCACTCTCTAAGACCTTGTTAAATGTTCTTGTCAGAAAATCTACTGCTACCTCTCCTAGACACTTCCATACCTCCACCGGTATGTCATCAGGACCAACTGCCTTTCCATTCTTCATCCTCTTCAATGCCCTCCTCACTTCACCCTTACTAATCTTTGCTACTTCCTGGTCCTCAACAGTCACCTCTTCTACTCTTTTTCTCTCTCATTTTCCTCATTCATCAGCTCTTCAAAGTACTCTTTCCATCTTCCCAGCACACTTCTGTCATCAGTCAATACATTTCCCTCTCTGTCCTTTATCAATCTAACTTGCTGCACGTCCTTCCCATCTCTATTTCTCTGCTGTGCCAACCTGTATAAATCATTTTCTCCCTCCTTACTTTCCAGCCGAGCATACAAGTCATCAAACGCACTCTGTTTGGCCTTTGACACTGCTACCTTTGCCTTACGCTGTGTCTCCCTGTACTCCTGTTTACTCTCTTCGGTTTTCTCAATGTCCCACTTCTTCTTAGCTAATCTCTTCCTTTGTACACACTCCTGCACTTCCTCATTCCACCACCAAGTCTCCTTATCTACTTTTCTTCCAGATGACACACCAAATATTCTCCTACCTGTCTCCCTGATCACATTCGCTGTAGTTGTCCAGTCATCTGGAAGCACTTCCTGACCACCCAAAGCCTGTTTCAACTCCTCCTTGAAGACAACCCGACACTCTTCCTTTTCAACTTCCACCACTTTGTCTTCTGCTCTGCCTTTGCCTTCTTCACCTTCCTCACCATCAGCATCATCCTGCACACCACCATCCTATGCTGTTTGGCAACACTCTCACCCGCTACTACTTTGCAGTCACTGACTTCCTTTAAATTACATCGCCTGCACAAGATGTAGTCTACCTGTGTGCTCCTACCTCCGCTTTTATAAGTCACCCTATGCTCCTCTCTCTTCTGGAAGAAAGTATTCACCACAGCCATTTCCATCCTTTTTGCAAAATCTACCAACATCTGTCCTTCATGCGTTCCTGTCCTGGATACCAAACCTACCCATCACTTCCTCGTCCCCTCTGTTTCCTGCACCAACATGTCCATTGAAGTCTGCCCCAATGACCACTCTTTCACCTCTGGGGGTACTCTGCATCACTTCATCTAACTCCCTCCAGAATCTCTCCTTCTCTTCTCGCTCACATCCTGTCTGTGGGGCATAAGCACTAACAACATTGACCATCACACCTTTAATTTCTAACTTGAGACTCATCACTCTGTCTGACACTCTTTTCACTTCTAGAACATTCCTGGCAAACTCCTCCTTCAAGATGACTCCGACTCCATTTCTCTTCCCATCCACACCGTGATAAAACAGCTTAAACCCTGCTCCTATGCTTCTAGCCTTGCGACCTTTCCACCTGGTCTCCTGAACACACAGTATGTCCACCTTCCTCCTCTGCATCATGTCAGCCAGCTCTCTACCTTTTCCTGTCATAGTTCCAATATTCAAAGTCCCTACTTTCAGTCCTAGACTCATGCCTTTCCTCTTCTCTCTCTGGCAACGGACACGCCTCCCGTCTCTCCTTCTTCGACGTCTTCGACCAACAGTAGTCCAATTTCCATCAGCACCCTGTTGGTTGACGGCACTGATGGCGGTCGTTGTTAACCCGGGCCTCGACCGATCCGGTATGTCATTCTTTTTTGTGATTCGCATAGTTTATTTGGCATTTGTTTTACGCCGGATGCCCTTCCTGACGCAACCCTCTGCATTTATCCGGGCTTGGGACCGGCGTGAGGGAGAGACACTGGTTTGTGCCCCCCCCTCACGGCTGCATTACTAACAACATTGAACATTGAACATTGAACTAACAACATTGAACATCACGCCTTCAATTTCTAACTTGAGACTCATCACTCCGTCTGTTACTCTTTTCACATCTAGAACATTCCTGACAAACTCCTCCTTCAAGATGACTCCTACTCCATTTCTCTTCCCATCCACACCGTGATAAAACAGCTTAAACCCTGCTCCTAAGCTTCTAGCCTTGCTACCTTTTCACCTGGTCTCCTGAACACACAGTATGTCCACCTTCCTCCTCTGCATCATGTCAGCCAGCTCTCTCCCTTTTCCTGTCATAGTTCCAACATTCAAAGTCCCTACTCTCAGTCCTTGACTCGTGCTTTTCCTCTTCGCTCTCTGCCTACGGACACACCTCCCGCCTCTCCTTCTTCGACGTCTTCGACCAACAGTAGTCCAATTTCCACCAGCACCCTGTTGGTTAACAGCACTGATGGCGGTTGTTGTTAACCCGGGCCTCGACCGATCCGGTATGATTTTTTTTTTTTGTTGTGACTCGCATATTTTATTTGGCATTTGGTTTATGCCGGATGCCCTTCCTGGCGCAACCCTCTGCTGCATTTATCCGGGCTTGGGACCGGCGTGAGGGAGAGACACTGGCTTGTGCCCCTCCCTCATGGCTGAATTTGCCACCCTGGGTCAAATAATCAGATTTTCTAAAAGCTTTCCCAAAATATATATTTAAAGTTGCATCATAAAAAGCCTTGATGGGTTTACTTCAGAGACATTATAACAGGGGTCGGGAACCTTTTTTGCTGAGAGAGCCGAAAAAACCCAAATTTTAAAATCTAATCCTAGGAGAGCCATATGTATATTTTAATACCAAAAACAGCTAAATGGAAGAGGAAAAATCAACGAGTTTATAGTATAATAAGACAGAATTTATTTTGAACAACATTGTAACTTAATAGCAACAACATTGTAAGTTAATAACAAGAAACTAACAATTATTTATAATTATAACAATCAGCTGGTCTGCAGGCTGAGGTTTTATTCATATCTGTCCATGTTTACTTGCCCGCTCTGCTTGTCCCTTTTAGTGGCAAAACGGCAAGACTTTCCTCACGCAGCGAGTCACCGTCAACATAGCGTGCAATAATACTGAACTGGGATAAATGACTGACATCTGTTGATTCATCCAAAGCGAGGGAAAAAAACTCCGCTGCATTTATGTCATTCACTTGTTTTTTCTCCACTTGATTCGACATCATGATGGCACGATCGTGCACAGTTCTTGCTTAAAGAGGCATATCTTTTATCTGTTTGATTATTTTGTCTTTATCCTTAAAGTCGTCAAAAAGCTCGTTGGCCACATCAAGCATGAATGATTTGGCATAATCGCCATCTGTAAACGGCTTCCCGCTCCTCACAATTGCTAAAGAACCAGCAAAGCTAGCAGAGTTAAAATCACCTTGTTTGGCCCATACACGGAGCTGCTGCTGACTAGCCTGGACTGTGGAAAGTAGTTCTTGACAGACCTTCTTTCTGTTATCTCCCACTGGATATTTCGCTGCAAATGTGGCATGGCGTGAGTCGAAGTGTCGCTTTATATTTGACCGTTTCATCGAGGAAATTTTATCATTGCATATAAGACACACTGCACAACCTGCTCTCTCAATAAAGGCAAATTGCTCTGTCCATTCCTGCTGAAACGTACGGTAATCTTCATCTTTTTTCCTTTTCGTCATCATCTTGATTAGAAGGGTTTACTCGGCATAAACAAGCTAACCAAAAACGAGGAAATATTACTTCTTTGCTTCGAAATGACTTGTGCAGGTTGTTGTAAATTATCCATTAAAATTAGACTTTCCAGGTAGCGGACCCTCCCGCTCACCGGAGCACAGATTGGCTCTTAGCTGCGTGCCTGAACGAAAAGTTGCAGGTGAAAATATATATAAATTAAAATGTGTGTATTTATTTTTTTGACATGGTTTTTTCTGACTTTATTATTATTATTATTATTTATTTTGCTAAAGTAACATTATTAGTAAAATTATTGATTGATTTGTTTCGTTCAGAAATTTTCAGAGAGCCAGATGCCGTCATCAAAAGAGCCATATATGGCTCCCGAGCCATAGGTTCCCGACCCCTGCATTATAACCATGACCTCCACAATCAGGGTGCGAAAACACCATATTTGGAAGAAAGAACTGTGAGAAAATTGTGATGAGTCTGGGGAGGGTCCATGGGATCAAACTGTGATGATCTTGAGGGAACTTGGTGGAATCATAATCAATGGAACAAAATATTTGACTGTTGAAAAATTTTCCATGAATATTTGATGCCAAATCTTCAGCGTTCATTTTCTGTAACCGCTTAATCATAATTAGGGTCACAGGGAGGCTGGCACCCAGCCCAGCCGACTTCGGGCAAGGGCAGAGTACACCCTGGACAGCTTGCCAGGCCATCACAGGGCAGAAACACACTGATGGCTATGCAGCTACTCTTGTCAAAAGTCAGCAATGGTTCTTTAACATGAACTTCACACCATGGACAGTGAGAGACATGGCTGGCCTTTGATAATTCAGCTAACTGCACTGACAGGGTGTGGGGGGGCAGTGACAACCCGTTGAGAATGGGGCTTGAACCCCCAACCCTAGGATCAGCGATCCAGCACCTTTACCACCAGGCCACCCACCACTGCACACCAAATCTTGAGAGCGCAATCGAATGTGGGAATCGTATTACAGCTTAACAGTGTAAAAGACCTTGATTTACCATCTTAGAGCATATGAAAAAGTATAAAAAGGAAAAGTAAACAGCAAATCATGTAGCTCCATGTTTTGTTTTTTTTTTTTTTTTTAAATTGTGGAGACATGGTTGCAGTGTAAATTTTTTTGAGTGATTGACAGGCTTTATGAGGTGGAATATTTGCCTGGCATGGGCCACTCTGTACTGTGTTATGTACCTGATAATTTCAAATTTGTTTTGGATTGTGACTATTTGGTCAAGTGCATTCTGTGACCCCCTTTTGAGATCCCTTTGGTGCACACACAGTAAGAGGTCACCGGCAGACAGCCATATCTGCTATATCTGTACATGGATAGTCCATTTTGGAATGCATCAATGGAAGTCTTGTGCATAAATGTATTCATTTTTTTTTTGGTAAAAGCTGCCGTTAACCTTTGAAGCCTCCGTGATCTGTAAGCCATAGTGACAGTGTATATCCACTATGACACATGTCATTTGTGATGTAATGATGATGCCACACTTAGCTATGTGTATAAATTAAAAAATTTGTTCTGTTGTAACTGCTGTGACGAACCATGCTGAAATCTGGAAAACCGAGCACCTTCATCCACTCCCACTGATCCTGAGTACTACATCCTCTGGCTCAACTTCAATAAATTATTATTCTGACTAACTTCACGTGACCTGGGTTATTTTAAATATTTTTGGAATACACACCAGTCCGTCCCATAAATTTGGGGCTCACCCAGGATCGAAGTATATCATAGTTAACCGAAGTGTGATCAAACCAAGTGATCAACCAAGCTGATCATTCAACTCTGTGTGCACCGAGCCATTGAATGTAGCACAATGTATGAGATTGCAGACTTTATAAAAAAACAATTCCTCCTTAAGGGCCCTAGAGTCTTTTCAGCTCAACCTGGTGCAGGTCATCACTGCAGTACTTGAGACTAAAGTAAAGACATCTGAAACAAAACAAACCATTTGGGTAGAGATACACAAGTTCCTCGTCAAAGTGTGGCTTGCTGATGCACAATGTTCATGTTTCTTTTTCCTCATTTTCAAAATATCTAATGAACCGTTAAATGATTATTTTTCAAAGGAACATATGCTTTAGAATTAAAAGTATATACGTACATTGGATTGTTTTAATTCAATGCATTTTTTTCATCATCCCTAATTTATAATTAATTTGTGATTGTGTTTTTTTTATCAATTTCAATGAAGTTAATTTAAATTTCATCAAGAAAAAACTAGAAATAAACACATTTTCAGTATTTGTAATCATGGGCACACACATATATATACATATACATATATATATATATATATATATATATATATATATATATATATATATATATATATAGGATTTTCTGAGTAGATCCTTCCGTAGGAGAGTGCTCAATACTTTTTGGTAGGGCAAATAACAAAAATAAAAGGACAGGACAAAGACTTTCTATTGAAACTCCATTTATCACTACAGATCTGTTTCGAGGGGTAGTGAAACCATCCTCTCTTCAGGTGATTATAGAAGAATCCTATATATTCTATAATCACCTGAAGAGAGCGGAATGTTTCACCACCCCCTCGAAACAGATCTGTAGTGATAAATGGAGTTTCAATAGAAAGTCTTTGTCCTGTCCTTTTATTTTCATATATATATATATACACATATATATATACATATATATACACACACATATATATATATATATACATACATATATATATATATATATATATATATATATATATATATATATATACATACATATACATACATATATATATACATACATATATATATATATATATACATACATATACATACATATATATATATATATATACATACATATATATATATATATATATATATATATATATATATATACATACACACACACTTTTTTTTTTTTTTAGAACATTTTATGATCACCTCAGGGTTCCCAGACAGTAGGTCAAGAATGACTGAGCTGGAATGAGCATTCAATGTTTTTACCTGGTTTTGTTTTTCTCCGGGCTTTATTTTGGAATTGTTGAAAAATCAGCCCAGTAAGATTATGAAAAAGTTAACCGTTCCTCAAAGGAAGGTTTTAGAGCAAGAGGCTAAGAATAGGACACTTTGATCGAACACCTATGACTGAGGGCTTTGCTCATCCCAGCTTCCTAGTTCATGACAGATAAATGCCGGTATTAAGGGGTGGGGCAAGTTCCATGTACACTATCTTCACCAAAAAAACTCCAATGCAAAAGCTCGAAGGACACACCCATATTCGCGACCACTTATCCTAAGTTCTCTGAAGACAGAAAGGGTGTGAAAACATTTGGGAGATGATACTGGAAGCGGTAGTCCCAATCCTGCATGCAGGCTGTTCAGAATATTGGTTGTCTGATTATTAACCTCTGAGATGACGATATCACTTGGCAGCACCTAAATAACTAAGCAGTCTGGGGACAGCACTGCTTACTTCACAAGAAGGATTTAGAAAAGGTGACTAGCCATGGCAGACCACCAAAAGGCAGCATTCAACAGCATGGTGCCTGGACTCCCCTCTAATGGTCAATCAAACTATCGACAGAGAAACAACTTTCAAGCATTGGCTTCATGATCAGAACCCCCATTGCTTCCAATCTTGAAAACCTACAAACAGATTACTCTGGCCAAATCATTTCTATGAACCTCCCACTGAGAAATCAGCATTATATCATGTTCTTCCCAAATGTTCAGACAGACCCTGCGGAAACAAAGTTCTACTACGATCTGCGCAGTCTCCTACAACGTGACTCTGCAGATGACCAGATAATGTCTGGTGACTTCAGCCACAGAGTGGGCCATGTCATCAAAGCCTGAAAAGAAGTATTTTGATAAGCAGTGTTGAAAACTACAAAAATACAAGGCACTTAACCAAGTTCTGCATCGAGCAACAGCTCATCATCACAAACACTATCTTGCAGCAAAGACTGAAAACACCATTTTGATAGCAGTCTGTTCAAAATGGTCAAAATGATGATGTTCAAAATCTTGCTCAAAGACCATGAAGTAAGTGATAAGAGAGCTTCTTTTTGCTGATGATGCCCTTGTTGCCCATATGGAGAGAGCCTTGTAGCACATCACTTGCTGCTACACAAAGGCTGCTCAACTTTTTAGTCAGCATGAAGAACACAGGTCCTACACCAGCCTACATGATGGGAACAGTACTGCCCTCACCACATCTTCATTGGCAAGATTAAACTGAAAACAGTCTAAAAGTTCCCCAACCTTTTCATCAGACGCAAATATTGACAGGGGAAATTGACAACAGATTGACAAAGGAAAGATTCCATTTGACAGACTATACAAACAAGTGAAGTACAACAATCACCTGAAGAGGTACGCAAAGATCAGTGTGTGCAGAGCCAATACCTTCTCCCCTGCTGTATTGCTTCAAGTCATGGGTCACCTATCACCATTACCTACAATGTTTCTATGATGGAGAATCATCACCTGCACAAGATCGCCATACAGGATGCTTGGTGTCACCATCAACCAACGCTGTCTCTTTTGAAGACTCCCACAGGATTACCCTCATGGGAAAAAATACACAGTGGAAAGAACCACAAAGCCACCAAACCTGAACCATACCTATAAGTGCAGCCACGGTCAGCAGACCTGTTTGTTCCAAAATGGTCTGGTCAGCCATGAGCGTGCCATGCAGCCTAACCTGGATCACCCTTCACAATTTTCATTCGAGAAGCTACGAAAAATTACCGGCATAAGTCAGAAACTTTCAGTTCACACACCACCTTGGTGGCTGTATTAAAAAAAGATATGTAGCATTGATCACCAGTGCACAAATATCAGTCCAATATCTTCATGCAGGGGGGTCCCTTGCTAAAAGGGTTGTGACAGGAAGGGCATCCGACGTAAAAACCTCTGCCAAATCAAACGTGCGAATCAAGATGATTCGCTGTGGCGACTCCCGAGTAAAAGGGAAAAAGCTGAAAGGAAGACAGACAGACAGACAGACATCTTCATGCAGGGGGGTATTTTGGGCCCTTTTAGACACTTCCATATGCTCACAAGAAGTTACATGCTCACGCTTTGCAAAATAAACTGTAACTCAACAATTTTGAAGCTGATATCTCAAAATATAGGAAGCATGTGAAAAAGGTCTTTTACTTAACCATTTAAGGCTAGTCTCTGGCATTAAAAAAAGACAATACAGTAGGCCCTTGACTATTCACGGTTTTGCCCTCACGGTCTGGGTATTCGCGGACTGCCGAGCAACTGACACGTCACTCAAATTCAGCCAATGGCTGTCCCTCCTTCCTGCTGATTGGTTGAGATGATGTAACACCCCTTTTTCCTTATTCGCGCACAAGTTGTCAAGGAGCCTCTTTTTTGTGTGTTTTAATTACCAGTTAAGCTCGATGATACCACTGAAACGCTGTGCGTCTTCTCTGGCTAAGCGATAGAAAACGTTTGATGTTTCTTCTGAAAAAATAAGACTTTCTCCTGAAGAAACGACAGTTTCCTCTGAACTGTTGTATTAAAGTCTTTTTCAATTATTATTCCTGTACAGTATCAGTAGGCTGCAAAGCCACCAGCGTGTTTCTGTCCCTTGCTAAAGGGTTGTGTCAGGAAAGGCATCCGACGTAAAAATCTATGCCAAATCAAACGTGCGAATCATTCGTTGTGGCGACCCCTGATAAAGGGGAACGGCCGAGAGGAAATCTCATTCCAGTGCAGTATCTACGTTAATGTTTGTGTGCGTGAGATTTTTTGTTCTGTAGCATGTTTAACAAACAATACCAAAAGGGTAAACTTTATTACGCTTCATGTCCTTTTACATTGAACTTGGAGTGACGTCTCCAAGATGGCGCCGCCTAGAGGGCGACGTCACGGAGTTCTCAGAGTCAAATTGTTTCTTTGTTCGTTTTAATTTATTTTATTTGTTCAGGTTTTGCATTATGCTCGTCTATGACCGGTCGACTCTACTACAGCTATGAGATCGGAGTGTCTTCAGGCGTGTATAACTAAGCATGCTCAACTCCTGAGCTAATATGCTATGGTAGCGCAATGCTAGCTGAACCCGGTTAACAATAAGCCCAGGCGGAGTTTTCAGAGTTATGTTTTTTTATTTGTTGTTTTGTTTATTCATGTTTTGCACTATGCTCGTTTTTGACTGGTCGACCCTACTACAGCTATGAGATCGGAGTGTCTTCGGGCGTATATAATTAAGCACGCTCAACTCCTGAGCTAATATGCTATGGTAGCTCAATGCTTGCCACACCCCGGCTAACACTAAGCCCAGGCAGGACGGAGCTGAATGAAGACGGAAGAGCTTCATGCTCAGATTGCAGCGCAGAGGGACCTACAGGACTGCTCCATGCTGTGTTTCTGTGAAACATGGCTCGAGGAGAGTACACCCGATGAGGCGATTGCACCAGCCGGCTACACGGCCTTCATCCCCTGCGATCCCAAGCGCTGGAGTCGTCGTTCGGCCCCTTCCAGCCTGGGCTAATTGTTAGATGGGGTGCGGCGAGCATTGAGCTACCATAGCATATTAGCTCATGATAGAAGTTGTTGCGTGCTTAGTTGCCCGAAGCTGAAGCTGCTCATAGCTGTAGTAGGGTCAACCGGTCATAGACGAGCATAGTGCAAAACATGAACAAACAAAACCACAAATAAAACAAATTCAAACAAACAAAAGAAACAATTTGACTCTGAGAACTCCGTGACATTGCCCTCAAGGCAGCGCCATCTTGGAGATGTCACTCCAAGTTCAATGTAAAAGGACACGAAGCGTAATAAAGTCTCCTTTTGGTATCGTTTGTTAAACATGCTACAGAACATAAAATCTCACGCACAAACATTATCTTAGATTTATCTTCATTTGCGGGAGGGGCCGGAATCATACCCCCGCGAATATTGAGGGCCTACTGTATACTAGTACAGTACTAGACTTAAGATTAGATCACATCAGCGTAAGTTCACTTGAGCCGATAACAGCTGTTTTTTCTTTTTTTTAGCTGTATTAAAGGTAGACACATTGGAAAACATTAACCAAAATTTAAATGCATATCAGGTTATGCATTTAATAAATGAGGGAAGTATAGTAGAATTATTTATTTGGCTGAGGATTTGTTATCTGCCAATAACTCCCTCTGAGACCAAATTAACTATCCATATACAATAAACCTTTATAATTGTTTTATTATTCATTCAAAATATTTTCGAAGTTGACAGCTGCATTACTATGTTGTGCATGTCAATTGTGCAATACAGTACTCATTCACTTTATCCAATGACACTGATGCAATAATTTGGTTATCCGACGGGAATAATTGTTATCTGATGCAATATTCAACTCGTAGAAGAGTACCCATAAGATCAGATGGCTTTCCAGTGATCATCATAATAATAAAAAAATCTCTTCAAAGAATAGTTCTTACTACACTTTTTAAATTTTAATTATGATAAAATGTTACATTCACGTGTATTTAAAGCATTTTTACATTTTTATCTGTGTAATTGTAAACATTGTATATACATTTTTCTGTATACAATACACCTCTTTTACCTTCTTTTCCTTTCGGCTGTTCCCTTCAGGGGTCGCCACAGCGAATCCTCTGCCTCCATCTCACCCTCCCTTATCCTCTGCATCTTCTTCTCTTACACCAACTACCTTCATGTCCTCCTTCACCACGTCCATGAATCGTCTCTTTGGTCTTCCTCTGGGCCTTCTGCCTGGTAGTTCCAACCTCAGCATCCTACTACCAATATACTCACTATCCCTCCTCTGTACATGTCCAAACCATCTCAATCCAGCCTCTCTGACTTTGTCTCCAAAACATCTTACATGTGCTGTCCCTCTGATGTGCACATTACACCTCTTTTACCATGAAAAAAAACAAAACAAAACAAAACTGGTGCGATTCCTGAACCAGCATGAAATGTGTGGCGGTGAGGGAGGGAGCTGCACCTTCTCTTCTTCCATCTTCATGGCTGAGGTGCACTTGAGCAAGGCACCTAACCCCAACTGCTCTCCAGGTGCCCCAATGTATGGCAGCCACTGATCCCAGTGTGTTTGTGTGTGCTCACCTTCAATTGGTTAAATACAGAGGCAATAATTCCTTACAAGTTTAATACAGTAAAGCAAAATAATAATAATAATAATAATAATAATAATAATAATAACCTACCCAGTGTAGAATCGGTCTGTAGCAAACCCTTACCTATTATAAGAAGTGACAAATGGGTTGATTTGTTGTCCATGAGTTATGATTGATGTCAGTGGAGGAAGCGGTCCTCATCTTTAGGAATGCAGGTTGCTTTGGCTGCCACAGTTCCAACACAGTCCTTTGAGTCCTACTTCATTTAAACGAGAGTCTGGAACGGCCTGATCCAATTATTTTCTCAAAGTTCCCCCTTTCCAGAGAGCTTTGACTGGGAGTCATTCAAGTAAGATAAATCTTTTTGTTTGCTCAAATATTTATGAAGTGTGTACATCCTTTACAATGACATTTTGCTGTAAAAATCAAACACAACATGCCTCCACATATAAAGCTTGATATTCATTTTTAAACATTTAATGCATACATAACCTCCAGTAGATTTTGCAGACACATGGACAGAGTGACAACACAACACTTTCAGGAAGCTTGCATTCATGCTGTCCTTGAGGATTTTCCTGCCACAGATGCCTCAACCTGGAAATGATTACAATGCTTCCTTCCAGCATGTACACCTGAAAATTCAGGCTCTTGGACTTGGACTTTTACCTAATTAAAAAAAAAACGACATGTAGTTTTAATTACAACAAACAGCGTAAAGGCTAGCTTTACGAACAGACTCAAAACTTCTCTCAATCATTTGTCTGGTCAACCTCACCCTGAGCTGGAAACTCATGAAAGCCCTCTTGGTAGCCGGTGAAAGTTCCCATACAAATGTGGTTCCAGTCTTAGGGTAAAGAGGTGCGGTGTACTGTATTTGTATCCAACGTAAAGTTGCAGGTGGCATACGAACACCATTCAGCCATCTATTTATCAAAATTTGCTCAAAAACTTCTTTATTGTCAGTGCACATATTTATTAATTGTAACATTAGGATAAAACATAAGGATATTGAGAAAGAAAGTGTAAATAATGAAAGCCCTTCCTGTGCATCAGTATTAAAGAATTATCTTGAGATGTAAATATTTAATTCTGAATAAAATATGCAATAAAGTGACTACAATAGTGTATTTGCACTAGGGAAACGGGCCTAGGATATAAATAAATAAAAACATAAAAATACACATAAAAATCAGCGATGAAGCTTCATTTCTGTATGAACAGAACATATTTGTAACACGCTGTCCCGTCCCTTGTACAGCTGATGTGTTTTTACACCAACACAGATGAATATCTATTACATCACAGATATTATTATTTTTATTTTTGATATACTGTATTAATCCCATATGGGAAAATTTGGCTCTGTATTTAACCCATCCAAAGTGAACACACACACACACACACACACACACACACACACACACGCACACACACAACACACACACAACTTGCACACTTGCACACTTGGAGCAATTGACTGGCACGCACACATTGGGGTGCCCAGAGGGCAGATGTGAGTTCGGTGCCTTGCTCAAGGGCACTTCAGCCATATAGGTAAAGGTGCAGTTCACTCCATCCCACCACATGGTTCCTGCTGGTTAGGAAATTGAACCAGTGACCTTTAGGTGCCAAACCCGCTCCCAATATAAGAAAAACTGTTTAAAGGTGGTGAATACTAATGCAAGGCACTGTAGATAAACATGACTTAAATTAAAATGTGCAAAGTCAGGAAACCTCATTAGTTCATTAGCTATGGCTGCGCGTAATCCTGAGCAGCTCTTGTCTTAGGCTTCTGTCCAGTCTTTGTGTTTCACTCTCCAAAACCGAAGGGGCAAGCTGCTTGGACACCAGTGTGAGGGAGTCATTCAGGTCCTGCCTCAGTGTCTGTAGTGATTTAGTATTCTTCAATGACTGTTCAATGAAATCTGCCCGTTTCTGATGATCCGAAGCCAGCAGCTGTCGTAACTGGTGAACCTGTGCAGACAAGGTGAGCTGACAATCTCCTCTGTATTCTAATATCACCCCCAACAGTACAACTGTCATTTATTTCAGAGTTAAGACTGTTGAAAAACATTCACTTTTTTAAGTGACTGCTGTATAACTCTTAAAAAAAATCTCAGAATTCTGACAGTATTAGTATTAATCCAACATATAGATTTGGGTACTTTCGAAAAGTGGATCGGCCAATGAGATTTACGTGGGCTATTCCTGTTCTGTTCATAATGAATTTAATATTCTGGTGATATTTAAAAAAATGTAAATGACATTCATTTTCCTTTCCTCTTCTAAACAGCTTTGTCCTTTTTCCTCTGGGATGCTCATAGAGAGGCCGGAGTCTATGCCAGCCGACATTGGGGCGAAGGCAGGGTACACCATGACAGGGTGCATTCGCACCCGGGGAAACCAAAAGTATCCAATTAGCCTAAAGTGCATGTCTTTGGCACCCAGAAGAATTCAACACAAGCACAGGGTGAACATGCAAACGGAACATCATCGAGCCCAGGGCAATTCTATGTTACGTTCTTGCTGTGCTAATCACCCACCGTTTCGGCTATTTAAGCCCTGTTCACAGTTAAAAAAAAAAAAAAAAAAAAAAAAAAAAAATCAATAGATGCATTGCCAAAAATTGGAAAAAAAAACTTTTTTTTTTTTTTGTTTGGATGTTGCAGTGCTTAAATAAAATAAAGCACCTAAAGTTTTCAAAACTGCATCCTGTCTGAGTATACATTCCTGGATGTCAGCATGCATCCAGTTCTTAACAAAAAAGAGATTTGTCGTGCAAATTAGAATATACTTGAAAAGCTTGCTCTAACCTGTGCAGTAAGTTCACTGGCCTGTGTTCTCAGATACTTCAGCTCATCAGCTCCAGAAGGATTGCCGCAAACCTTAAAAGGATACAGAAAACCTTGGTTTACTTTAAGTGCAGTTTTCTTGTATATTGTCATTTATAAAATTATGTATAATTGAGACTCATGAAAACTACATTTTGAACTTTGTAAGCATATCAATTGGGTAGTTGTGCTAGTTCCTTCTTGCTATTTTCCCCTTGTACACATTTTTTTTTTTACACACTTTGTACTAGAGAGCTGTGATTTAACTACTAGATGGATAGATAGATAGCTGTATAACTGTATAGATGTATAGATAGATAGACAGACAGACAAGTTTAATAGTCTCCCAAGGAAAATTTGGTTGCCATAGTAGCAAGACATATCATCATCATCATCATCATCATCTTCCGCTTCTTCCGGGGTCGGGTCGTGGGAGCAGCAACCTAGACGTCACTCTCCCCAGTCACTTCCTCCAGCTCTTCCGGGGGGACACAGAGGCGTTCCTAGACAAGCCGAGAGACATAGTCCCTTCAGCGTGTTCTAGGTCGACCCCAGGGTCTCTTCCCAGTTGGACATGCCCGAAACATCACACCTTATCTCTAAGGGAGAGCCGCGCCACCTGGCGAGGGAAGCTCATTTCAGCCGTTTGTATTCACGATCTTGTTCTTTTGGTCACTACCCAAAACTTGCGACCATGGGTGAGGGTTGAAATGTAGATCGACTGGTAAATTCAGAGCTTTGCCTTGTGGCTCAGCTCCCTCTTCACCACGACGCATTGGTACAGGCTCCGCTTTAGAGCAGAGGCTGCAGCGATCCATCTGTCAATCTCCCACTCCATCCTTCCCTCGCTCGTGAACAAGACCCCAAGATACTTAAACTCCTTCACTTGGAGCAGGACCTCATTCTCTCTCCAATGAGAACAGGAGGTCTCGGTTCGATAAAGCCAAAAGGACATCATCCACAAAAAGCAGAGATGAGATTGATGGCCACCAAACCAGAACTCAATGCCTCCACTGCGCCTAGAAATTCTTTCCATAAAAATTATGAATAGAACCGGTGACAAAGGACAGCCTTGGCGAACTCCAACCCTCAGCGGAAACAAATTCGACCTGTTCTTACCAATACGGATCAAACTCTGGCTCCGTTTATACAGCGACCGAATGGCCCATAGCAATGGGTCCGTAACACTGTACTCCCAGAGCACATCCCACAAGATAGCCAGAGGGACACGGTCGAAAGCCTTCTCCAAATCCACAAAACACATGTGGACAGATTGGGCAAACTCCCATGCCCCCCTCCAAGATCCTGTGGAGCATATTGGTCAGGTGTGATACGGTCAGGAAAAAAAACACATTGTTCCTCTAGAATCTGAGGTTCGACTATTGGTCGGATCCTCATTTCCAGTACCCCTGCATTGGCTTTCCCGGCTAGGCTAAGGAATGTGATTCCCCGATAATTGGAACACACCCTCCAGTCTCCCTTTTTTAAAAAGGGGGACGACCACCTGGTTTGCTAATCCAGAGGTATGGCCCCCGATGACCACATGATGTTCTAGAGACGTGTCAACCAAGACAGTCTTACAGCATCCAGAGCCCTGAGAGTGAATTGCAATTTAAAATGCGATAAAGGCAAACTTTGACTGCCCACCACTTGTATTGCACTAACACTACTATACAAGGTCACATATGCTATGGATTTAGAATTTTCACTGCTATAAAAAAATCATTAATTCTCTCTCTCTCTCTCTCTCTCCCACTTCTTCTCAACTATACATGCTACTTCTGAGAGACTACAGACCATCATAGAACTGTGCTTTTCTCAGCTGCTGAAGCAATGGTGGGAAACAACCTGCTAGATGAGTCTCCTGTAAGGCGGTGACGTCTATCTTCAATCGCAGAAGCTCATCGTTGATAACGGTGGTCTTTCTTGCATTGCTAATGTTCTGGAGATCATCAAGTCCGGTGGTCATGGTGCGGACATTCCAGGTTCCCAATTTAAGAGCTGGTCTCTTGCTTGTGCTTGTTCTTATTCTCTTGCTTGGTGCAGGTTGCGGTCTGCTTGTCGGTTGTTACCTAATTCCCATGTACCCAATAAGGAAGACAGACCGTGGCGAGACAGCACCTTATTGACCGGGGGCTGCCCGGCTTAGGCGGGCAGTAACTGTCCAGTGAGATCCGAAGATCCCTCCCACCGACGAAAGCGCCCCCTGGTGCCATGCTTTCTGTGTTGGTTTGACGCTGTGAGGAGAACCTGGAGTGTCCTCTCCAGGCCACAGGCCAGGGCAGGGGGATAGGGAGGACCAGCTTTTGCCCAGTTAGTAGGACCCCCCCCCCCACTCCACGGCGATGACTGGTCCGGATGGCGTGGCAGGACCGGTACGGTCCAGGGCCATTGACGTCGCAGGAGTTGCCAGAATGAGATTGATTACAACGACGAACTGCCTATGGGACTCCAGCTCCAGATTTTTCCTCGAGGTTAACTTCTGAAGCCTTTTCTCTAAAGAGATATTAGCCGCAAGGTAGCAGAGGTTTTTGACAGAGTTTTCCTTATCTGCATGCGGCAGGTAGCACAGCATAGCATGATACCTGTGGCAGGAGCAACCTGACAAGCAGTTTTTTAAATACTTGAATTTTGTAAAGTCGCGAGTGCAAACTGCCAAGTTTATCTTCTATCTATAGAAAATAATAATGCAAACAATGAAGCTATTATTGCACTATTATCTACATGTCTTTGAATGAATGCTGAAAATTTCATATTTCTCTCTCTATCTCTATTCTATAAAAAGTTATGAATCTTTGAAAAAGTATGAAAATGCAAAACCTGGACAGATCCCATTAATTTAGGGCCTAATCAAAGAGAAATGAGTTCAGAACATGAGGTAAGAGCACAGACCACCCAGGTTTTGGATCCCTAATAATAGATGTAATTACAGTAGTCGTCCCGGCCTTGTTAGGACAGGGACTCCTAATAATAAAAAATCCGAGCAAGAACCATATGGTCCATAGCCCACTAGGCCTGGACCCCTAATAAAAATCATCGTCATTGTCATCATCATCATCATCATCATCACAAAAACAGGGTTCCCAGCCCGTTGGGCCTGGACCTCAAAATTCACCAATGTAATGTGATAACATATTAATGAATTAATTATTAAAATCAATACACATTTGTATGTTTTTTTTCAGAAAATGTATTAGGGTGTTGTCAGCGGAATTGAATGTACCTCCTTTAAAGTATCACGCAAGTTTATTTTTGCCAATCTCAGCTTCTCAACACGGTGTTCAAGCCGTTCATTTCTTTGTTGTACTTTCATTAGTTGCAGTTCCAGCTGAGCCACGGCTCTTTGGAGGGCACAAACATGCTTCTGTGATTGCTCTTCAGAGCTGCTTTTCACCTAACAAAATAATAAACACAGCAAGGGACAGTAACTATATAAAACTCCACATGTAGGACACAACATATGTTGACTGAAACAAAAGCAACTTGGTGCATTGATCTACAAACTGACAGGTCTTGTGGGGATGCTGGCCCGCAGAGTCTTGGACCTAATGAGTACCTTAGGGATGAAAGGAGGCACCGACATACCACAGGCCTTCTTACTTAACTTTAGTGCCTGTCCTCACCGATGCTCTTGTAACTACATAAAAGTCAAATGTACTCGAGAGGTTTTTCACAAGACTGGAAGTTGTTAGAACAAATGGGGTTAAATCTCTGAAACATGTCATAATTGTGATGTGTGTATTTAAGACATAGTTCTAATTCTCCTTTGTAATACTTCTGTGCATCACTGCAAAATTCCTCACCTGCATCATTTTGTCCAGCTGTGGTGCTTTTTCTTGGCAATGCGTCAGTTCATTTTTTTCACGTGCTGTTCTTAAGCAGTCTCCGTCTTTCCTGATCTCATCTGCTGCCTTCTTTAAATCAGTTTGCAATTCCATACTCTCTGTCGTTCGAGTTGGACTATGCGAGTCCTTCATACGAAGGTCTTTTTTCATCTGTGTATTTCTGATTGTATATGTTTCCTGAAACTGGCACCGGATCTCCTCCATGTGTATATCTTTTGCCAGATGTGCCATGACATTTTCTTTTTCCATTTGTGCTTTCAAAAGGTCGGTCTCCATTCGTGAATCCGCGAGTTGTTCCGTGGAAAAAGGCCCTGCATTTTCGTCTTTACGTTCTGAGACGGTTTTCATCTCTGTTACAGGTGTTTGTGAAGCACATACGATTTTCTGAATACTTTGATGTTCTTTATGGTTTATGGTCATGCCTTGTTTTGTTTCCATCTTCTCTCCAACTTCAACATTTGTATCCTTATCGTCCTCCCCCAGGATCATCTCCATGGTCTCCTCCACCCCATGTTCCATTTGCTTTATGTCTTTAACGTCACATTTCATCTTAATGTCACTCTGTGCACTAACCCCCAGCTGGGCCTGAAATTCTTGATTTTTCTTCTGGAGCATCTCAACTCTGAGTTTTAGACATTCTGTTTCTTCTCGTGCTGCTCTGACTTCTTCTATTCTTCCCTTTATCATTTCATTCTTTCTCTCCTCGAAGATCTTCATGAGTTTTTCTCCTTCGCAATGGGTCTCGTTTAGCAGCTCCTTTAGAGTGACCATCTCTTCCAAGCCAGCTTTTAATCCATCTTTTATCATTTTATTTTCCATATCCCTTTCCTTCGCCATCGTTTCTGCCTTTTCTTTGCTTAAAGAAAGCATGGACACTTTTTCTCTTAGCTTTGTCATCTCTGCTGACATTATATCTTTATTTTTCTTTATTTCTTTTAGTGCTTCTTCTTTTTGCTTTAGAATGAAATCGGTTTTCTCCTTCAAGCCATCAATAATTCCATCTTTCCTACTTGAATCTGCTCTCAGATCTTGAATTTGTTGCTCGAGCTCGAACCTCAACTTTTGTTCCTCTTCTTTTCTGTCCCTCAGTTCGATCTTCAACCGCTCAATCTCTCCTTCTGTTTTTTTAAGAGAACTCCTCAACTGGTCTTTTTCCTCTTCTCCATCTTCCAAGTACCATTTTAATCTTTTCACATTTTCTTCATTTTCCTGCAGACACTTTGACTTGGTCTCCATTTCTCTCAGCTGTTCTCCAAGGTTTTTTCTGGCCATATCCGCCTCTTGGGTCAAAGTTTTGTTCTTTACTTCCAGTTCTTTCACTTTTCCTTCCGCCTGATCCAATTGACCACTCACGACCTGAAGTTTCTCAGTATATTCCTGAAGTAGATTTCTTTCCTTTTCATAGATCAATTCTGCTTCCTTCCATTTTTCCTTTAATGCCATCAGTTCCCCATTTTTCTGATGTTCTTTTTCTTCTGAAGTCTCTCTCAGTCTGTTCACATCAGCCTCTCTTTCTTTCAGAAGATTAGTCTGGATTTGGAGTTGATGTCTTTGCTCTAGCATCTTTCTCTCAACTTCTTTATTCTCTCTATCCAGCTCATCAATCCTCAATCGAAGCCCATTAATCTCTTCCTCCATCTTCTCTCCTCCTTCCTCCAGCTGAATCCTCTTTTGTTCCAGACTAATATTTTCTTGTTTTAAGTGTTCTAACTGCATTTTCCATTCTTCCTGTTCATTTTTTTCTTTTATTATCTTTTTTATGGTACTTCTATGTTCTTCTATCTCTATATGTCCCTGACTCAGCTCCTCCTTTTGTTGCATGTGCTCCTTCTTCAATCTCTCAAGGTGACTGTTCAGATCATGTACATTTTCCTTCAGGGTTTTTATCTCTTCATCTCTTTCTCTCAGTTGCTCCGACAATTCATCCCTCTCTTGCTCAACACAAATGTTTTGTTCAACTCTCTCTGTTAGTATTGACATTTCATCCTTTGTTTCTCTAGCTTTCTGTTCCAGAGCTATGACTTTGTTCTTAAGCTTTTCTAGGTGTGCATCTCTTTCTTGCAGAAGATGAGACATGTGTTGCTTCTCCATCTTCAATTCTTCAACACTGTCTTTGAGTCTTTCTATTTCATTTTCTTTTTTATTTAGCTCTCCTTTCAGCTTCAGTTCTTTTGCTTGTTCTTCTGCCTCCCGTTCTTTTTGCTTTAATTTCTCATTGTTTATTTTATCTGCCATTCCATGCTCTTTTTCTTGAAGCTCTGTCTTTAATTTTTCTATCAAGCTGTCCTGCAATCTTACGTTCTCTATTAATTCCTCAATGTGTTTAAAATTTCTTTCTACCTCACTATCCCTCATCCCTAACATATCAGCCAACCTGATATTCTCTTGTTCAATTAGTTTCAAATCATTATTGTCTTGCGTCACTCTTTCCAAAAGTCCCTCTTTCTCTTTCTCAATGCCCATCACTTTCTCCTGCCATTGTTCCAGCTCGGCTTTTGCTTTTTGCAGCTGCAACTCCAGACATCTGTTTTCTGACAAAAGTCTCCCCGCATGCCCATCTTTTTCACTAATCAGGACTGCTAGATTTTCATTTTTTTCAAGCAGGGCATCCATCCTGTTTTTTAAAGCTTCCATTTCACCATCTTTCAGTCCAAGTTCAGAGCTCAGAGCCTCTCTTTCTCTTTGCCAGTTTTCTCTGTCTTCCTCGTGCATTCTGTGGTTGTTCAATGATGCCTGGGCTTCATCATTCAACCTCCTGATCTCCAACCGACAATTTTCGATCTCTTTTTCACTTTGCATCTGTTCTTCTCTTGCTCCTCGTTTCTCCTCTTCCTTCAAGAAGTAGCTTCTCTCCAGTTCAGATTGAAGACACTTAATCTCTCCTACAGAACAACAAATAATTATAATAAAAACAACAACAACGGAAACATGGTGGGGTACTGATTAGCATGTTCACATCACAGCAAGAAGATCCTAGATTCACTTCCCAGTTTGAGTGTTTTGGTGTGGAGTTTGCATGCTCTTCCCATGCTTGCGTGAGTTTCAGAGTCGGCTGAGATGGGCGCCAGTCTCCGCATGACCCTAATTAGGCTTAAGCGGTGCAGAAAATGGATGAATGAATGACAACAGCAACAATACAGTTACTCTCCCATCAAACATTAAGTGGTGCTAACACAGTAAACACTGGGTAAAAAAAAAGCGAACATGCAGTCAGTGAACACCAACAAAATGAACGATCAGAAATTTTCTCAAGTAACGCAATGTGGGTGTGTAAACAGTTCAGCTGAACTGCACTCTCATGCAACACAATTCAAGCAATAACCAATATAATTTGTGTCAAAGATTTTCACATGCCACTTGAATCGCTTGTAGCTCATCTCTTCCTTTGTGCACGCTGACCAAGAAATACAGTCGGCCCCCTACTTACCAAGCCCCCTGGGTACGAAATCCCGAGGTTACGAAGAACATTTTCCTAAGTTTACCTACCCAGGAAATGAAAACAACCCCCTCTTACGAAAAGAAATTCAAAATTCAAACACGCCAATCAAAATTTCACACGATGCGCGAGTTGCTCTCTCACTGGCTGTCTCTCAACATCCCGCCCCGCTGGCCTCGCATTGGCTAGGAGGGATGTTGCAAAACCAGAAGGAGACCTTAAAACGGAAATACAGTGAGAATCTCTGATCTTCAAAAGGTACTGTAATTCCGCTTTAACTAAAACATCCTGTCCATGTGTGTGTGTGTGTGTGTGCGTGTGGGTGAGAGAGAGAGAGAGAGAGAGAGAGAGAAGCTTAACTCTAGTTTTTAGTTTAGTTTTTTAAGTTGTTTAATTCAGTAAATGTTTAATAAATGTGGGAGCATTTGAGCTCATCTGGAATTCTGATCCCTCAAGAAATTAAGTTAAAGTTGAGTTTGCACCTCCTTTGTCAAGCAGGGAATGTGCTTTGAATTCCACGTCTTGTGGGCGTGGCCTGCAACGGTAAAAAAACCCAACATGTGTATTGTATAGATTGTACTGCGTCTGTGTGTGTGTGTGTGTGTGTGTGTGAGAGAGCGAGACAGAGAGAGGTGTGTGTGTGTGTTAATAAAAATGTTTAATTATGGTTTAATTAATAAACATGTTAATAAAATGGTTTAATATGTTAATGAAATGTTTAAATGGTTTAATAAATAATTTTCTTTTACTTTTAACATTTATTTCATACAAAATTGGTGTACTTTTATCATTTTTAAAGGGTTTATGGGTTTATCCAGTCCAAAGACTGGAGCCTTTGAATGAATGTGGCGTTTAACATGTAAAATGCAACCACTACTGATGAAATCCCCGCATTACGAAAAAGGCGCTGGAACGGATTAATTTTGTAAGTAAACTGTATCCGAAAACATGAAGAAATACTGCTTATCCTGTTCATTAATAAGACAGTTAGGAATTTTATATTTAAAATTTCATTTAGATGAAATCTGTCATAAATAAGCAGTCTCACCATGTAGAACATCTTTGGACTGCTGGAGTGTTTCAACCTGCATCACCAGTTGTGTAAACTGAACCTCCATCATAGAAATTTGCTCCTTTGCTGCACACAGCTCCTGCTGAAGATTCTCATTCAACTTCCTAAAAATCATCACACATCAGAAAGTTTCCATTTTACAACACTTGACACTGACATATGATGAATTCAGGTTATGCCAATACCATATTTTCTGGACTATACGTTGCTCTGGAGTACAAGTCAAATTAGACAAAAAAAATGCATAGATAGAAGGAAAAAAACAAAGTCGCACTGGACTATAAGTCGCAAAATCATAGAAACTGTCTACCTTGGCTTCTGGCAGTTTTTGTGGCATTGTGGTCCACGCTCTGATAGAGAGGGGGTCATGAAGCATTAACACCAAGAAAGTCCTCACGCAAAGTAATTTATATTCATCTCCTTGACAACTACCTGGACGTGGATACGCAACTAGTTGACTTCGAATATGATATGCAATGACATAGCTGGCGAATTGTGAATATGGAGAGTTATTCAAATTAAAGGGTATTTTATCTCCCGAAGTTGAAGCCTGAGGCAAACCACGCCTTCCAAAGTTTGAGTAGTTTTCCATATCATACAAAGACCAAATTCTATAATTGTTTTATTATTTATTCAAGGTAAGTAAACTATTATGGATAATTCAGCTTGCAGAAGAATACCAAGAATTACAGTTGAGCCTCGGAATCCGAACGCTCTAGAGTCCGAACAAATCGGAATCCGAACAAAAAAATCCGCGAGTTCTTCCGTCCGAGAAACTGGAAAAAAAAACCAGGAAGTCGAACATGAGAAACGCGCGAGAAAAAACGAGACCAAGAGGGAAGAAAAGTGTGTGACTTCCGGAAGTTTTTGATACTATGTATGTTCTGGGGAAGTCCGGAAGTTGGTGATACTACGTAAGGTCTGTTGGGCTTTTACACCCAAACCTAGTGGCTCATCAGGCCGGTGCTTTATGTATCACCCTAAAAAAGCTGTCTTGGGGACGTCTGGAAGTTGTTGATACTATGTATCATCCTAAAAGCTGTCCTGGGGAAGTCCGGAAGTTGTTGACACAGTACTAAAGCTAATGCTAGCGCTAAAACACTAAAGCTATCTAATCACTAACGCCTTATACCACCTCCAGCGACAAATACGATTTAGAGTACTGAACTGAAAACCCACAAATCGGCTTATAGGCATAACTGCCTAAACAAAGCTGAAGAGGATGTATGTATGTATGTATGTAAGCTAAGCTAAAGCTCTAAAGCACTAGCTTTAGCTTTAAAGTACTGTATCAACAACTTTGGGACTTCCCCAGGACAGCTTTTAAGGAGATCCATAGTATCAACAACTTGTGGGGCAGTGGTGGTCTAGTGGTATAGGGTGCTGGATCGCTGATCCAAAGGTTGGGGGTTTGAGTCCCACTCTCCGCAAGGTTATCACTGTCCCTCCCAGTGCGGCTAACTGGGTTATCAAAGGCGGGCCATGTCTCTCACTGTCTATGGTGAGAGGCATGTAAAAGAACCATTGCTGACATTCGTAAAGAGTAGGCTGCAAAGTCGTCAGTATGTTTCTGTCCCTTGCTAAAAAGGGTTGTGACAGGAAGGGCATCCGACGTAAAAACCTCTGCCAAATCAAACGTGTGAATCAGATGATTCGCTGTGGCGACTCCCGAGTAAAAAGGGAAAAAGCCGAAAGGAAGACAGATCAACAACTTCCAGACTTCCCCAGGACAGCTTTATTACGATGATAAATAAAGCACTGGCCTGATGAGCCTAAAAGCTGTCCTGGGGAAGTCTGGAAGTTGTTGATACAGTACTAAAGCTATCTAGTCACTAACGCCATATACCACCTCCAGCGACAAATACGATTTAGAGTACCGAACAGAAAACCCACAGATCGGCTTATAGGCATAAACACCTGAGCCAAGCTGAAGAGGATGTATGTATGTGAGCTAAGCTAAGATAAAGTGCTAAAATTAAGCTTTAACAATGAGGTCATGAGCTACTTCCGTAAGGTTTTGAAATGAAGACTTTTCAAAAATGGTTAAAATTCTTATCTTTATTGTTCTTATGCTTTAACTTTTCTGTGGTTTTCATTTTAGTGTGTTATGGCTTCTCAGAAAAGAGTTGCGTAATTGAAATGCGCGTTGGAGAGGGACGTGGCTCTAACACACTAATCTATGAAAAGGGGTTGTGATTTATTGTTCACAGGTTTAAATGCTCTAGTGCTCTAGTTAATGTTTCTAGTGCTCTAGTGTCCATGCACTAGTGCCTTCCCTGTGAACAATAAAGCACAAACATTTTCATAGATGAAACAGGGAAATCTGTGATAGAGATTCGGAGAAACATGGAAATCAAACTAAAGCTTGAACTGCTTGAGCACAAGTCAGTGGTGGGCTAGTGGAATAAGGCGCTGGATCGCTGATCCTAAGCTTGGCGGTTCGAGTCCCACTCTCCATAGGGTTGTCGCTGTCCCCCCTAACTGGGTTATCAAAGGCGGGCCATGTCTCTCACTGTCTATGGTGAGTGGCATGTAAAAGAACCATTGCTGACTTTCGTAAAGCGTAGGCTGCAAAGCTGTCAGCGTGTTTCTGTCCCTTGCTAAAAGGGTTGTGGCAGGAAGGCCTGCACCTTGCGCACAACCCCAAAACTGTCAGAGTCTTCAATAAGTTGACGTTGGACGGTGTACGAAAGAAGAAGTGATCAAGAGGGACAATCTTCTAGCACCAGGAAGAGCGCTGCTAGTCTGTATAGCCTGCGATTAAATGGAAATTATTAAATGTGTGTGTTTAGCACTCCATCCAGTGTGTTCCAGCCACGCCCCTTTCTAACATGCAACTCTTTCCTGAGAGACCATAACACCATAATAAAAACCATAGAAAAGTTAAAGAGTCTCACAACATAAACCATAACATAATGTACTGTATTCAATAATTTTTTCACTGAATTTGAGAGCCTATAGTATGAGTTACCGTATGAGTTACCGTTAACTTCCATTCAAAAGACGACGGAACGGATTAACACCATTTACATTATTTGTAATGGAAAAAGCGGATTGAGAATCCGAACAAATCGGAATCCGAGCAGCCGTCTGGAACGGATTAAGTTCGAGAACCGAGGCTCCAGTGTAGTTTACACCTTTCTAACAATCAGAAAATATTTTGAACAAAATAAACAATTATTGAGGGCAGTGGTGGTCGCGTGGTAAAGGGTGCTGGATTGCTGATCCAAAGGTTGGGGGTTCGAGTCCCACTCTCCACAAGGTTGTCACTGTCCCCCCAGTGCAACTAACTGGGTTATCAAAGGCCGGCCATGTCTCCCACTGTCTATGGTGAGAGGCATGTAAAAGAACCATTGCTGACTTTTGTAAAGAGTAGGCTGCAAAACCGTTGGCGTGTTTCTTCCCTGCGATGGCCTGGCGAGCTGTCCAGGGTGTACTCTGCCCCTGCCCGAAGTTGGCTGGGATGACACCAGCCTCTCCGCAACCCAAATTAGGATTAAGCGGTTACAGATGATGATAAACAATTATTCACCTCAAGCTCAATATTTGTTCCTTACATTGGATATTAAATATACTTTGTTGTTACCAGTTCTAATTAAAACAACTTTAATGCATACAGTGTGTAGCAAATTAGTATTACTGCTATTACTAGAGGTCGTTATTAATTATAAATTAAGCCATGTTACTTTGAATATGTATAAAAAATCAGACACTACTTTTACCTGATGTCCTCTCGATCCTGATTCATTTCCTCCTTCTCTTGCCCTATACTGTGCATTTGTTCCTCCAGTCTCTGCGTTTTTCTCTGTAGCTCTTCTTTCTCTCTCTGTACTCTCTTTAAACGGTCCATCTCTGTGTCCAACTTCATCTTTAGAGTATTCAACTCCTCACACACACTTCTGTGCTGTGCAGTCAACTGACACAAGCACAAACAGACATCGGGTTATACAAGCATCAGGATAATTATTATTGTCATCTTTAAGAAGACTTGACTAAATTTGCGAAGGTTCTCATAGAGCTAAACCTTTGCACTAACTTGAATGATTTGGCACACGTATCAGTGCTTGTGCTCAAGAACTGAGAGTTGGTCCTAGGTCAGTTTTTAACCACAGCCACACAAGAAGTGAAGTCAAATAAAATGTCAGATGATCTGACTGGCCTTATTTATGATTGATATGGGAAGTTGAAGACCATTTCTTGATGGAAACAATCGTGTTAAGCAAATGGATCCAAAAGCTTTATGGATACAAGCTTTGCCCAAGCCACCCTAACTAAGATGGAAGGCTTCGGAAAGATCGGCAAGGAGGCCAGTGGGAGGTATGACTCCACCACTCCTCATGGACGAGGGCCAGCTCAAGGTCATGCAACTCCCTCCACCAACAGGCTACTCTTTTTCAGTGTAAATCGTAGACCAACTGCCCAAGTCCAATGGATTAGTCCAGTTCTTTGTAGACTATAGAAAGGTCAGTAAAGTGTCAAACATTGACTCATACCCAATACCTCAGTATGATGAACTGTCATTTTGTTCGACAATGGATTTGAAAAAGGGATATTTCCCTGATCCCAGATCCCCCTGATGGTAAAACTGTTTTGCACATTGTTTGGTTTATACCACTTTGGTTTGCTTCTGGTTCCTGTGACATTCCAAAAGACTGATGCACTGGGTCTAAAATGCTTATGCTGCATCATACTTAGAGAACATAATGTTTGACTGGAAAAAAACTTATGTCATCTACAAGCAGTTCTGAGATCCTTGAGGCACACAAGGTTCAGAGTAAACCCAAACGAGTGTGCAGTTGGGTTGGGTGGAAGTATGGTATCTGGGCTTACACTTGGGCCATGGGCCATGGCCAAATTGATAAGGCAGCAGTGCTTGCGGATTGCCCATGACCTAAGACTAAAAGAGTTGAGGCAGTTCCTAGCGTATTATAGGACACTTAGATTTACAGTGCTGTTGAAATGTTTTATACTCTCTGCATAAATATGATTTAAAACATCAGATTTTCCCACAAGTCCAAAAAGAACAATTTAAAAAAATGAAATTTATGATTAAATTTGGTCATATATTTACAGAAGAAAACAATACAATACTACATGTATTTGAACCTTTGCTTTTTTCACCCCTTGTGCAGAAATAACTGTAACTAAACATTCACGGTAACTGTTGATCAGTCCTGCTCACCGGCATAAAGGGATTTTAGTCCATTCCTATATTCTATTCATATAGAACGGCTTCAATTCTGGGTTTCTTCACATTAACCTAAAAATTTCAATTTACTTTTTAACCGTTCCTTGGAAGAATGACTCTTTAGGGTCGTTGCTTTGCCGTATGACCCACTTTCTCTTAGAGTACAGTTCACAGACAGTTCACATGTGTACAGTTCACATTTAACTTTAGAATTTGCCTGTATATTTCAGAACTCATTGTTCTATAAATAACGGTAAATAAATAATTGTTATATTATTTGTCTCAGAGTGATTGCTGAAAATTATTCTGCACTGACATGTCAATTTAAAATCAAAACAAAAAGAGTTATACAACCCACCTGCTGCCTGGTGGTATGATTTACCAATCTGGAATACTATAAAATGGATTTACTCTATTGAATGATTTTTTATTAAAAGACACTTCCTGCATGTTTCAAGTGCATGAATAAATACACGTACACTACTGCATATCTGATCATCTAACAGGTTTTAATTCCATTCTCTCTCTCTCTCTCTCTCTCTCTCTCTCTCACACAAACACACTTTCATCTCACCTGCTCATTTTTAATTTTCTCTTCACTGAGAACATTCGATTCTCTTTCATGTTCCTCTCTCAATGTCTGTAGTTCATCCTGCAGTTCATTTTCCTTCTCTTTCAGCAGATGAAGGGAGTCCAGATCTGCATTTCGGCAGGTCCTGCAATATAATGTATATGTATATAAGCATTATTAATAAGATGGAAACCACACTTCATATTTTAAGTTTCTTGCTTACTTATATGCTTACCTTATAGCTTACTGATGCTAACTAGCTAGCTAGCAATACAGTGTGTATACCGTCTGTGACTATATTATTGTGAATAAAATCATCCATTCAAGTACATAACTTAATTTTATTTACTAACTATTAATATACAGGGATCCCTCACTTTCTCCGATTAATTGGGACCGAGATCCCACTGCAACTGCCAAATTATGTGAAGTAGGATCAACCCCCCCAACTGATGTACAATAGGCCCCGGACTATTTATGGTTTTGCACTTGCGGTTTGCATATTCGCGGACTGACAAGCAACTGGCACGTCATTCAAATTCAGCCAATGGCTGTCCTCCTTCCTGCTGATTTATTGAGATGATGTAACGACCATTTTCCCTCATTCGTGCACAAGTTGTCAATGAGCCCTTTTTTTAGTGTGGTTTAATTACCAGTTAAGCTATATGATGCCACTCAAACATTGGCTCAGTGCCAGAAAAAGGAAATGAGGTTGAATATCTCTTCTGAAGAAATAAGACTTTCTCCGGAAGAAATGACGGTTTCCTCACAAGTGCCTGAAGAGGAATAATCATCTGAACTGTCATAAAACACTCCACTATTATAGCCTTTTTCAATTATTATCCCAGTACAGTACCTAAGTTAATGTTTAGAATGTTTGTGTATCTGATTTGATTTACTGTGGTGTAGCATGTTTCTCATTTAGTTTTGTTTCATACAATTTATTACAATTCTTCTTCTTTTATATCCTTTTTGTTATGATCTGTGTTTTTTGGGGGACTTGGATTTTGGCAGCTGTGCCTCTAACTAACTCAGGGTCACACCTGAATTCACTATTCTCATCTACTCACAATACACAAAGCATGCGCTCACCTCTGCGCCAATTGTACTGCTCACTAACTCTCTCACTCTAAAACTCAGTTTTCTACCCTCCGGCTGAGGGGCATGGCTGAGCAGCTCGGACTGAATGCAGTTCATACCTGAATTCAGTCATCTCGTGATTCACAAATACAGTAATGCAATATCTTCCTCTAGTGAGCATTTTTGAAAATTACATGTTTCATGGAAAATGCATTTAAATGTGTTCTTTTATAAATACAGTGCTACCTCACCTTACGAAATTCATCTGTTAAGCTTTTTTTGTAACCTGCATTTGTGAGTTGAACCGCATTTTACATGTAAAACGCATGATTCATTCCAAGGCTCCCAATACTACCCCTAAACCCTTTAAAAATTATAAAAGCATACCTTTAAGACCTCCTTCTGCTTCAATATTGTACCAGTGGTAGACGGGTTTGGCCATATTCCTTTGTGATATTACTCAAGCCTGTTTCTTCTCCTCACTCGCACCAGAAATCGCACGCGCGTGAATGCGTGCGTGTGCACAGGCGTATTGACCATGACTTCTTAGCGCAGTTCTAATCTTACAAATGTTTATGGAAGGTTAATAGCCTGAGTCAAGAAATAAAGCATAATACAACAGTAACTCTGTCCTTTACATGAAAAGCATTGGTGGGTTCAGCTGTATAATAGGCAATGGGAGGTAGATGCGTCATTCCTCCTAGGCAATGATATCCAAGATGGCGATCAAGATGGCGTCCCTGTCCAAGATGGCATCAGGTGGACCTGTCCAAGATGGCGCTTGAGTGAAGGTGACATGAACGACAGCTCAGTTATTAGCCAATGAGAGACCAGCGGGGCGAGATGTTTGAACATCATTGATGGGAGAGCAGCCCGTGCATTGTTTGAATGTTTGAATGGCACATTTGAATTTTTAAGATGGCGCTTTCGTAACGTGAACTTGTTTCGTATCCTGAGACAAAAATTTAGGAAAATGCTTTTCGTAACCTGAATTTTCCGTTTGGTGCGACTTTCGTAAGGTGAGGTACCACTGTGTGTATGGGTGTGTATGTGTGTGTGTGCGTGTGTGTGTGTGTGTGTGTGTGTGTGTGTGTGTGTGTGTGTGTGTGTGTGTGTGTGTGTGTGTGTGTGTGTGTGTGTGTGTGTGTGTGTGTGTGTGTGTGTGTGTGTGTGTGTGTGTGTGTGTGTGTGTGTGTGTGTGTGTGTGTGTGTGTGTGTGTGTGTGTGTGTGTGTGTGTGTCTGGTCTAGTGCGTGTGTGTGGTCTAGTGCGTGTGTGTGGTCTAGTGCGTGTGTGTGGTCTAGTGCGCTGGATCGCTGATCCAAAGGTTGGGGTTCGAGTCCCACTCTCCACAAGGTTGTCACTGTCCCCCCCAGTGCGGCTAACTGGGTTATCAAAGGCGGGTCATGTCTGTCACTGTCTATGGTGAGAGGCATGTAAAAGAACCATTGCTGACTTTCGTAAAGGGTAGCTGCAAAGTCGTCAGTGTGTTTCTGTCCCTTGCTAAAAGGGTTGTGACAGGAAGGGCATCCGATGTAAAAACCTCTGCCAAATCAATGTGCCGACTCCCGAGTAAAAAAGGGGAAAAAGCCGAAAGGAAGACAGACAGATAGGCCCTCAACATTCATGGGGGTTTGGTTTCGAGCCCTCCCGCGAATGGAAATAATCTGCAAGTTCTGTACCCGAATGTAAAACCCCATGTATCACGTCACATGCGCGAATGAGTAGCCGGAAGTAAAATACTATGTATCTATTACATGCGCTAAAATATGCTTCTTAAACACATTCTATAGACAGTCTTACTCATTAATACAGTATTAATGTAGAAATATATAGTAATAATTAAGAAAAACGTTTCAATTTTTACTCTTATTTTTATTGATGATAAAATATAAACATTATACAGCATATACTGTTGTAAAGCACTCGTTTTAAAGTCTTTTTCAATTATTCTTTCAGTGTAGTACCTAAGTTAATTCTTAGAATGTTTGTGCGTGAGATTTTATGTTCTGTAGCATGTTTAACAAATGATACCAAAAGGATAAACTTTATTACACTTCATGTCCTTTTACATTGAACTTGGAGTGACGTCTTTGAGTGATGTCTCCAAGATGGCGCTGCCTAGAGGGCAACGTCGCGGAGTTCTCAGAGTCAAATCGTTTAATTTGTTTGTTCTTGTTTTGCACTATGCTCGTCGATGACTGGTCAACCCTACTACAGCTATGAGCAGCTTCAGCTTCGGGAAACGAAGCACGCAACAACTTCTATCGTGAGCTAATATGCTATGGGAGCTCAATGCTAACCGCCCAAGCAGAGTTCTCAGAGGCTTGGTTAGCACTTCTTGCCATACTGCTTGAAAATGTTCAGTCCCTGCGAAACAAGATAGACGAGCTTCATGCTCAGATTGCAGCGCAGAGGGATCTACAGGACTGTTTCTGTGAAATATGGCTCGAGGAGAGTACACCCGATGAGGCGATTATACCAGCCGGCTACACGGCCTTCATCCCCTGCAATCCCAAGCGCTGAAGTCGTCGTTCGGCCCCTTCCCGCCTGGGCTTATTGTTCGCTGGGGTGCGGCTTGCATTGAGCTGCCTACCATAGCATATTAGCTCTGCTTAGTTACACGCCCCAAGATACTCTGATCTTATGGCTGTTGTAGAGTCGACCGGTTGTAGACGAGCCGAGTGCAAAACATGAACAAACAAAACAACAAATAAAACAAATTAAAACGAACAAAGAAACAATTTGACTCTGAGAACTCCGCGACGTCGCCCTCTGGGCAGTGCCATCTTGGAAACGTCACTCCAAGTTCAATGCAAAAGGACATGAAGAGTAGCGTAATAAAGTTTATCCTTTTCGTTTCGTTTGTTAAACATGCTACATAAAATCTCACGCATAAACATGAACTTAGGTACTGTACTGGAATAATAATTGAAAAGGTTTTAATACAACAGTTCAGAGAAAACTGTCGTTTCTCAGGAGAAAGTCTTATTTCTTCAGAAGAGACATCCAGCGTTTTCTATCGCTTAGCCAGAGAAGACGTAACATTTGAGTGGTATCATAGAGCTTAACTGGTAATTAAAACACACAAAAAAAAAGGCTCATTGACAACTTGTGCGTGAATGTGGAAAAAGGGGCGGGACATCAGCTCAACCAATCAGGAGAAAGGAGGACAGCCATTGGCTGAATTTGAATCACGTGCCAGTTGCTCGGCAGTAAGTGAATACTCAAGCTGTGCGTGCAAAACCGCGAATAGTCATAGGCATATTGTATACACACACACACAGACTGTATAATGTTTAGATTTTATCATCAATAAATATCACAGTACAAAATTAAGTTTTTCTTAATCATTACTACATTTTACTACATTAATACTGTATTAATGAGTAAGACTGTCTATAGAATGTGTTTAAGAAGCATATTTTAGCGCATGTAATAGATACATAGTATTTTACTTCCGGTTGATCATTCGCGCATGTAATATGATACATGGGGTTTTACTTCTAGGTATAGAACTCGCGGATTATCTTCATTCGCGGAAGGGGCCGGAACCAAACCCCCACGAATAACGAGAGCCTACTGTATACGTACATGTATACGTGTATACAGTATAATATCAATAAATACATATCCAACACTATAAATGCTTATAATAACAATTAAACATTCTAAAACAGACACTCTCCAACTTACGTTCATCCGTTTTATGTTTTATCGCTTTATGTTTTGTTTTTTTGAAAAAAAAAGTCAAATTTTGAGAAGTACTTATGTAGTACGCTGACATAACGACGCTGCATTCATTGTTTACAAACTACAGATTGAGTGTGTATATATATATATATATATATATATAGAGAGAGCTCAGTTATATAGCGTGTTACCCTTGTGTTAAGGCGTCGTCTCTGTGATCTTTGTGTTTACACTGTTTTGCAGACTTTTGTAACCCACAGGAAATATTGCTGGTCAGAAGTGTAAGCCTACTAGCATGGGTGCAAGTCTCATACACAGAGATGAATTAACTATCTGCTCAGATCGGCACCATGCATACTCTACCATGCATACTCAGTTAAGCAAAGAGAGTTGTAAAATGAAAACCAGAATCCACAAATTACAGAACAATTACAGATATTTATTGTCTTTTAGCAGAATCCTAAGAGTGTATACTTATTTTTATATGAATATTCATTAGGATTTGTACTTGTTCTTTGTATGCATCTCTTGAATAAAGTTTACTTACTTACTTATACAACAGAAAGAACTCTCCGCTTTGCTGGGATTCACATCAGTGCAGGCTGTGTTCTAAACAAGTTCAACGGCACCCTTGTGCACGTGAAAGACCGGAAGTCTGTATAGCCCACAGCAAGTACACTACTTTCACAAATACACTACTTTCGGTTTTGAGCGCCTCACATATGGTAAGCGTTGATTGGCTGTTTTAAGCTTTATATAAAGTGACTCGGTATAAATAAGTGACTTATTTGAAATTAATGTTGATATTATTTGATATATTTGATATTATTTTACAATGTTATATTTATAATAATTGATATAGGGGTGTTTTATGAGATACGGTAATAGTATTTATGGATGTATAGTACAGTATGAGCGTCATACATCACACGTCACTGTAACAACTTACATTCACTTTCAACTTATGTTCGGCTGTCCGGAACCAATTAAAAACATAAGGCTGGGAGGGTCTGTAATGCATAAGATGTAAATAAAATATAAATACACTCACATACAGACATGAGCACCCACACTCAGATGCATGCCTCACATAAAAAGGTAAGTAGTTTTGATGGGGGGTTTTGGGTTGTTGTTTTTTTTGTGTTTGTTTGTCGTTTTCTTTGCATAATTGGTCTTTTGTGGCATTTGTGGCATTTTCCTTAACTTTTCCCCTTCTTCTTCTTTTCCTTTCGGCTGTTCCCTTCAGGGGTCGCCACAGCAAATCATCTGCCTCCATCTCACCCTGTCCTCTGCATCATCTTCTCTTATGAAAACAACCTTCGTGTCCTCCTTCACCACGTCCATGAATCTTCTCTTTGTTCTTCCTCTAGGCCTTCTGCCTGGTAGTTCCAACCTCAGCATCATACTCCCAATATACTCACTATCCCTCCTCTGTACATGTCCAAACCATCTCAATCTAGCCTCTCTGACTTTGTCTCCAAAATCTCTTACATGTGCTGTCCCTCTGATGTGCTCATTCCTGATCCCATCCATCCACGTTACTCCCAAAAAGAACCTCAACATTTTCATCTCTGCTACCTCCAACTCTGCCTCCTGTCTTTTCCCCAGGGCCACTGTTTCTAAACCATACAACATCACTGGCCTCATCACCGTCTTGTACACTTTTCCTTTCATTCTTTCCGATACCTTCCTATCACACCGGACGCTTTTCTCCAACCATTCCAACCTGCCTGCACACGCTTCTTCACCTCTTTTTAACACTCTCCATTGCTCTGGATTGTTGAGCCTAAGTACTTAAAATCCTCCACCTTCTTTATCCCTACTCCCTTTAACCTCACCATTCCTCTTGGGTTCTTCTCAATCACAAACATGTATTCCTTAACCTTTTCCCTATCCTTCCGTAATTTCCTTATTTTTTAATTGAATGAATATTTAAAAAAAAAAAAGCGAAGCACTGAAGCCGCATGAATTAAAACACGAAGCAGCGCAGGATCCCTGTATCTCTCTATTATTTATTTAATCTTCTTCTATAATCACCTGAAGATAATCACCTGAAGAGAGAGGATGGTTTCACCACCCCTCGAAACAGATCTGTAGTGATAAATGGAGTTTCAATAGAAAGTCTTTGTCCTGTCCTTTTATTTTTATTGTTATTTGCTCTACCAAAAAGTATTGAGCACTCTATTACGGAAGGATCTACTCAGAAAATCCTATAATATATATATATATATATATACACACACACACATATATATACATATATATATATACATATACACACACACACACACACACACACACACACACACACACACACATATATATATATATATATATATATATATATATATACACACACACACACACACACACACATATATATATATATACATATATATATATATATATATATATATATATATATATATATATATACACACACACACACACACACACATATATATATATATATACATACATACATACACACACACAGTCGGCCCCCTTCATACGAAAACCCCTGAATACGAAAAATCCAGTATACGAAAAACATTTTCCTAAATTTTTGTCCTCTGTATACAAAACTAGTTTTTCTTATGAAAAGCGCCAAACACGCCATTCAAACATTCAAACAATGTGCAAGTTGCTCTCCCAACATCCCGACCCGCTGGCCTCCCATTGGCCAGGAGGGAACTGAATCTCCACAGTACTGTACCTATAATGCTTGTTTGTCACACGCGTAAAGGAGAGTTGTACTGTTGGTTCGTGAGTTTTTTGAGAGTTCTCATTGCAGCTTATTTTTCGTTTTTTAAGTTGTTTAATTCAGTAAATGTTTAATAAATGCACTCCACGGAATGTGGGCAAAACGCGACTCATCCGGACCTCTGATCCCTCAAGCAAACAGGTCAATGTTCAGTACTAAACAAGTATTCAAAGTGCACTTACCTGCTTGATAAATCGGATGTCCGGATGAGCCACGCCCCGTCTCAAAAGCTCCGGCGTCGGCTACGACGCCTCCTGCATTCGGCGGGGCGTGCTACGGAGTGCGCCACAAATGTTTAATAATGAACGTAAAAATAAATAAAAAATGTTGAATAATGGTTTAATTAATCAATGTTAATAAATATGTTAATAAAATGGTTTAATATGTTAATAAAATGTTTAAATGGTTCAATAAATAGTTTTCTTTTACTTTTAACACATATTTCATACAAAATTGGTGTACTTTTATCATTTTTAAAGGGTTTATGGGGTAGTCTTGGGAGCCTCGGAACGAATCACGCGTTTTACATGTAAAATGTGCCTCTACTTACGAAAACTCCAGGTTCCGAAAAAGGCGCTGGACCGCATTAATTTCGTACGGTTTCCGATAGTTATCTTAACCCGGTCCTGATTCGTACCCCACCGCAACTTTGTCTCTGATCTGTTTGGAGAGCTCCGTGGTTTTCATGATGTTCACTGCTTGGTGGTACCTCATGAGTATTCATGTGACACGTAAACTAGAAACAGATGGACCCCATTTAACTAAATATGTGCGTTCTGATTATAGATTACAGACTTTACATACAAGAAGAAGACCTTAGATATTGTAAGCATATGGATTATATAAGAATTCAGAATTAAATTATTTATTTTATAGAAAAATAGTTATTCTTATTTGACTATTTTTATACTCCTAATTTATTGATTTCTCAAGTGTCAATTACAGACCGTAACTCTGTGTTTTCCTCTGAGACAGCATTCAGCTCCTTCTGCAGAGACGCAATATCTGATTTAAAACGCTGCAACTGCAACTGAACTGTCGTCACCTCCTCCTCCATCTTGAGGGCGCAAACCAAAAAACAAACAATGCCTTTAGCATGTATTTATGGGCTACACACTGACATATTACTGTTGTTAAATAATGTTATACCTTGAACTATCTTAAACACACAGCCATCAGAAAAGCACATGAACACACAGCAAGTGTAAAAATATGTAATTACACATCCTCATCTCATCTCATCTCATCTTCTTCCGCCAAGTTCAGAGTCGGGTCGCGGGGGCAGCAACCTAAGCAAAGAGCTCTCCCCAGCCACTTCCTCCAACTCTTCCGGGGGGACACCGAGGCAGTTCCAGACAAGTCGAGAGACATAGTCCCTTCAGCGTGTTCTAGGTCGACCCTGGGGTCTCTTCCCGGTTGGACATGCCCGAAACACCACACCAAGGAGGCGTCCAGGAGGCATTCTCACCAGATGCCCGAGCCACATCAACTGGCCCCTCTCAATGTGGAGGAGCATCAGATCTACTCCGAGCTCTCCCCGGATGGTAGAGCTTCTCAACTTATCTCTAAGGGAGAACCCCCGCTACCCGGCGAAGGAAGCTCATTTTAGCCACTTGTATCCGCAATCTTGTTCTTTCGGTCACTACCCAAAGCTCGTGAACATAGGTAAGGGTTGGAACGTAGATCACTTGGTAAATTGAGAGCTTTGCCTTGCAACTCAGCTCCTTCTTCACCACAGGCTCCATTTAACAGCAGAGGCTGCAGTGATCCGTCTGTTGATTTCCCACTCCATCCTTCCCTCACTTGTGAACAAGACCCCAAGAATTCCTCCACTTGGGGCAGGACCTCATTCCCGACCCGGAGGGTGCATTCCACCCTTGTCTGACTGAGAACCATGGCCTCGGACTTGGAGGTACTGATCTGACAAAGTCAATCATTGAACTGCAACCTAGGGTGACCTGGTGTGAAGTGCACTTATGGGCACACTTATGTTTGAACATGGTGTTCGTGATAGACAAACTGTAACGAGCACAGAAGTCCAACAATGAAACATAATTCGGGTTCAGACTGGAGAGGCCATACCTACCGATCACACCCTTCCAGATCACACTATCGTTTCCCACATGGGCGTTGAAGTCTCCCAAGACAACGAGTGAGTCTCCCGAGGGAGCGTTCTCCAACACCCCCTGAAGACTCCAAAAAGGGCGAGTACTCTGAACTGTCATTTGGTGCATAAGCACAAATAACAGTCAGGACCCGTCCCCCCCACCTGAAGACGGATGGAAGCTACCCTTTCGTCAACCCGGGGAGAACCCCAACATTTGGACCCCGAGACGGGGCGCAACAAGAATGCCCACACCGGCTTGCAGCCTCTCCACACGAGCAAGTCCAGAATGGAATAAGGTCCAACCTCTCTCAAGCTGGGTGTCCCGAGGGTCAGAGTCAGTAACAGAGGATCGGTCCGACAGAACCCATGCCTTCGGCTGCCACCCAACTCACACTGCACCCAATCCCTAAAACTACTCCCACAGCTGGTGTGTCCATGGGAGGTAAATACACATTATGACAGAATAAAGATTGCGAACTGTGCACATCACGTGGAGACACTGACTGAAATGCAAGTATCAAATCTAAAATGTAAATCAAAAGAATAAGCACTTGAAGATTCTGGGCACTGAGCTCTCGTTTATCCCATGTCAGTGACTCGTTCAAGGCAGACATCTTTCCCAATGAATCATGAACATCTGCCATTTCCCTCTGCAGCATAGTGTGTGAAGAGGTAAGACAGTGCAGAGACTCCCGTGTCTAAGAGACAAAGAGAAAGTGAGACAGAGATCAACATGCTTACACTCCGTAATTCTGTAAGTTAGGACTACATTACCATTCAAAAGCATAAAAAAAAAGTGTATTCTTTTTTTTTTTTTTTTTTAATCAGCGAATCTGGTGATTTTTGCTATAAAGCATTTTTAATGAAATTAACTTAGTGTAGAGATCTCAGTTAGGGTAGGATCAAAACACTGCACAATAACATACATGTGGCACAAGTTGGTAAGTGTGAAAAATGAACTGTTACCAGTGATGTGTATTGAGCACCATGCATACAGAAAGTTTGGAACTGATTATGCTGACATTTTTAAACTGTGGGCCCTTAGTAAGTAGCACCCCACACTGAGTGTAAAGCCAGAATAAAACACACCCCAGATTGGGTGAGAATTCACCAAGAAACTTTGAGGAAATGTAAATGTCCTTAAAAAACCAAGAAAACAAACAAACAAACAAACCTAATCATATGCCAAAAGTAGTTGAGTTTATTTCAACTTTACCTTGGCTAAAGCAGCCTTGGTGTCTGCTAACGCGTTCTCCGTCAATGCCTTTTCCTGTCTCTCTTGTGTCAGCGCCATTCGCAGGGTATGTAGCTCGATATGAGTGCGACTTTGTTGCTCATGGAAATGAGTGTTTTCCACAAGCTCTGCCTCTATACTAAAACACAAATATCATAATTGGATAAACAAACACAACTGCTATGGCCTGGCAAGGTATCCAGGATGTACCCTGCCCTTGCAGAGATGGGCACCAGCCTCCCTGTGACCCTAATTAGGATTAAAGTGGTTCAGAAAATGAATGAATGAATGTGTTATACAAATTAAAAACATGGCATCTTGGTTTAAACCCATATATTTTACACATTATTAAAATAGTGGAATGTGTGACTGACAGTTGATTCTGTGTGTGTGATACAGAGAGAGAGAGAAAGAGAGAGAGAGAGAGAGAGTGTGTATTTGCGCGCGCGTGTGAGAGAGAGAGAATCTTAACTGTTTAGTTTAGTTTTTTTTAAGTTGTTTAATTCAGTAAATGTTTAATAAATGTGGGTGCATTTGAGCTCATGTGGAATTCTGATCCCTCAAGAAATCAAGTTAAAGTTGAGTTTGGACCTCCTTTGTCAAGCAGGGAATGCGCTTTGAATTCCACGTCTTGTGGGCGTGGCCCACAACCCTAGAACATGTGTACTGTATACATTGTAATGCGTCTGTGTGTGTGTGTGTGGGTGTGTGTGTGTGTGTGTGTGTGTGTGCGCGTGTGTGTGAGCGAGAGAGAGAGAGAGAGAGGGTGTGTGTGTGTGTGTGTGTGTCAATAAAATGTTTTATTAGTTATGAAGTTTAATAATGGTTTATTTAATAAATATGCTAATAAAATGTTTAAATTTTTAATAAATAATTTTCTTTTACATTTAACACATATTTCATACAAAATTGGTGTACTTTTATCATTTTTTAAGGGTTTATGCGGTTTATCCAGTCCAAAGACTGGAGCCTTGGAACGAATCAGGCATTTAACATGTAAAATGCGACCCCTACTGACGAAATCCCCGCATTACGGAAAAGGCGCTGGAACGGATTAATTTCACAAGGAGGGGGCCAACTGTATTTACAATACACAGGAAATTGCATAAGTTCAGACTCACAAACACAAAATCTGTCAATAAAAAGTCTTTACCGTTTCTGCCTCTCTCTCTCTATTCCAATCCTCTCCTCTTCATTCTTCTCTCTCTCCTGTATCAACCGTACATTCTCTTTCTTCAGATCTTCACTACGGCACTCAGATTCATCAAGCTGCTTCCTTAAACACAATGTTGTTTCTTTTTCACTGTAAACAAACAAACAAACAAAAAACACCCAAAAGATCTCAATTACAGAAAGGCAACCTTGGTAAGAAGAAAAGCGTTGCAGCATGCACAAAACACAAAGCTTTGAGGTGGAATAACTTCAACAGCAGAAGACCAGATCAGGTTCCACTCATAGCCAGGAATCAGAATCTAATCTATCAAGAGTACAGGCTTGAAGCAGACAGTTGTAGATTAGGAAAGCTGTTTATATTTGTCTTCAATTTGTTGTAGCTCACCTGTTCAACAGGCTCCGTGTGTGTTTTAACTCTAGAGCTTCCAAACTAGCCTGTTTCTGAAGCTCTGCCTTCTCAGTTCCAAGCTCTGTGATTTGCTGTTGGAGTGATTCTGATTCCGCCTTCAATCTGCGCCACTTCGCCTCGGCTTCCTAAAGAATGAAAGAAAAAAAACCCAGCATATGCTACAGCAACACCTTAAAAGTACATCAAGATGACCAATTCATAAACTGGCTGATGTGTGTTTGGGCAACGTGCAACATTAAAAAAAAACAAAAAAAAAAACCAGCTTATGGGTTATGAATTCACCCCAATTGTGATTTAAAATTCTGCTTGAGCTCTGTCAGATGAAGTGAAGAACATCTGTGAACAGCAATTTTCAAGTTTTTCCATTTCAGAATTTGCAGGGACACTTGGATACAGTTCCAAAAGCTTTCCAAAAGAAAACATTTCCAAAATTTTGGGTGAAAATTACAAGTGATTCCAAACTTTAATATGAAGATTTGCACTACATATAGTCAAGATGTGTATAATTATGTGGTAAAGATATCTCTCAGAAACTATGGACATAGTCAAGCACAGGTTACAGTAGATCTCACGACAACAAGTGGACATTTCTCGACAGAATATAGGCTTCCACAGTACTGATGAATGATGTAATCCAGAGTATAACTTGTATAATAAAAATGAAGTAAATACAGCTGTGTACGTGTGGAGGGGGGAGAATGGGGGGCGGCACAAGCCAATGTTATTTCTCATCCCGGTCAAGCCCGGATAAATGCAGAGGGTTCTGTCAGGAAGGGCATCTGACGTAAAACCTGTGCCAAATCTACTATGTGGATCATCAATGTGACTTCCAAAACAGATCGGTCGAGGCCCGGGTTAACAACAACCGCCATCAGTGCTGTTAACCAACAGGGTGCTGGTGGAAATTGGACTACTGTTGGTTGAAGAAGGAGAGGTGGGAGGCATGTCCATAGGCAGAGAGAGAAGAGGAAAGGCATGAGTCTAGGACTGAGAGTAGGTATTTTGAAATGTTGGAACTATGACAGGAAAAGCTAGAGAGCTGGCTGACATGATGTAGAGGAGGAAGGTGGACATACGGTGTGTTCAGGAGACCAGGTGGAAAGATGTTTTATCACGGTGTGGATGGGAAGAGAAATGGAGTAGGAGTCATCTTGAAGGAGGAATAGGTCAGGAATGTTCTAAGTGAAAAAAGTGTCAGACAGAGTGATGAGTCTCAAGTTAGAAATTGAAGGTGTGATGTTCAATGTTGTTAGTGCTTATGCCCCACAGGCAGGATGTGAACTACAAGAGAAGGAGAGATTCTGGAGTGACTTAGATGAAGTGATGCAGAGTACCCCCAGAGGTGAAAGAATGGTCATTCGTGCAGACTTCAATGGACATGTTGGTGCAGGCAACAGAGGGGACGAGGAAGTGATGGGCAGGTTTGGTATCCAGGACAGGAACACAGATTGATTTTGCAAAAAGGATGAAAACGGCCATGGTCAATACTTTTTCCAGAAGAGACAGGAGCATAGAGTGACTTATAAAAGCAGAGGCAGGAGCACACAAGTAGACTACTGTACATCTTGTGTAGACGGTGTAATTTGAAGGAAGTCAGTCAGTGACTGCAAAGTAGTAGTGGGTGAGACTGATGGTGAGGAAGGTGAAGAAGGCAAAGGCAGAGTAGAAGACAACGTGGTGGAAGCTGAAAAAGGAAGAGTGTCATGTTGTCTTCAAGGAGGAGTTGAAACAGGCTTTGGGTAGTCAGGAAGTGCTTCCAGATAACTGAACAACTACAGCTAATGTGATCAGAGGGACAGGTAGGAGAGTACTTGGTGTGTCCTCTGGAAGGAAAGTAGACAAGGAGACTTGATGATGGAATGAGGAAGTGCAGGAGTGTGTACAAAGGAAGAAGGTAGCTAAGAAGTAGTGGGACATTGAGAGGACTGAAGAGAGTAAAAAGGAGTATAAGGAAAAGCAACGTAAGGCAAAGGTAGCAGTGTCAAAAGCCAAAAAGAGGGCGTATGACGACTTAAATGCAAGATTGGAGGGTAAGGAGGGAGACGATGATTTATACAGGTTGACACAGCAGAGAAATAGAGATGGGAAGGACGTGCAGAAAGTTAGAGTGATAAAGGACAGAGAGGGAAATGTATTGACTGATGACAGAAATGTGCTGAGAAGATGGAAAGAGTATTTTGAAAAGCTGATGAATAAGGAAAATGAGAGTGAAAGAAGAGTAGAAGAGGTGATTCTTGAGGACCAGGAAGTAGCAAAGATTAGTAAGGGTGAAGTGAGGAGGGCATTGAAGAGTGGAAAGGCAATTGGTCCTGATGAAATACCAGTGAAGGTATGGAAGTGTCTAGGAGAAGTAGCAGTAGATTTTCTGACAAGAACATTCAAGAAGATCTTAGAGAGTGAGAGGATGCCAGAAGAATGGACGAGAAGTGTGCTGGTGCCCATTTTTAAGAACAAGTGCAGAGTTGTGGCAACTAGAGGGATAAAGTTGATGAGCCATACGATGAAGTTATGGGAAGGAATAGTGGAAGCTAGACTATGGGCAGAGGTCAGGATTTGTGCAACAGTTTGGTTTCAGGCCAAGAAAGAGCACCACAGATGCAGTGTTTGCTTTGAGGATGTTAATAGAGAAGTACAGAGAAGGTCAGACGGAGCTGCATTGTGCCTTTGTGGATCTGAGGAAAGCGTATGACAGGGTGCCAAGAGAAGCACTGTGGTATTGCATGAGGAAGTCTGGAGTGGCAGAGAAGTATTATAGAGTGGTACAGGACATGTATGAGAGATGTCAGACAGTGGTGAGGTGTGCTGCCGGCATGACAGAAAAGTTCAAGGTGGAGGTGGGACTGCATCAAGGGTCAGCTCTGAGCCCCTTCTTGTTTGCTATGGTGATGGACAGGCTGACAGACGAAGTTAGACAAGAACCTCCATGGACTATGATGTTTGCAGATGACATTGTGATCTGTAGTGAGAGCAGAGAACATGTGCAGGAAAATCTCGAGAGGTGGAGGTATGCCCTGGAAAGCAGGGGAATGAAGGTTAGTCACAGTAAGAAAGAATACATGTGTGTGAACGAGAAGGACCCAAGAGAAACGGTGAGGTTAAAGGGAGCAGAGATAAGGAAGGTGGAGGATTTTAAGTACTTAGTCTCAACAATCCAGAGCAATGGAGAATGTGGAAAAGAGGTGAAGAAGCATGTGCAGGCAGGTTGGAATGGTTGGAGAAAAGTGTCTGGTGTGATGCGTGATAGGAGGGTATCAGCAAGAATGAAAAGAAAAGTGTACAAGACAGTGATGAGGCCAGCGATGTTGTATGGTTTAGAGACAGTGGCCCTGAGGAAATGACAGGAGGCAGAGCTGGAGGTAGCAGAAATGAAAATGTTGAGGTTCTCTTTGGAAGTAATGAGGATGGATAGCATCAGAACTGAGTATATCAGAGGGACAGCACATGTAAGATGTTTTGGAAACAAACTCAGAGAGGGTAAATTGAGATGGTTTGGACATGTACAGAGGAGGGATATTGAATATACTGTATTGGGAGTCGGATACTGAGGTTGGAACTACCAGGCAGAAGGCCTAAAGGAAGACCAAAGAAGAGATTTATGAATGTGGTGAAGAAGGACATAAAGGTAGTTGGTGTAAGATAAGAAGATGCAGAGAATAGAGTGAGATGGAGGCAGATGAACCGATGTAGTGACCCCTGAAGGGAACAGCCAAAAGGAAAAGAAGAATAAAAATCAAGTAAAATATTAACTGCATCTACACATCCGTACACCCATTTTAAAAATCAAAATATGTAAAATAATTTTATGGATTTGAAAATGTTCAGTTTTGGAAGGACCATAACATGACTGCTGATTCTGTCAATCTTATACTTACTTACTTAATCCTCTTCGTACTGATTGTACATATGGCAATGTCAATCTTATACCTACCCGTTTTTTGTAAGTACTCATGTAAATGTGCAGATGTTAAAGAATATTTACCATTGGCATAGGGATGGGGTAACGATCAAGGCAGGTGGAATATTTTGGGCTGTCCGACAGGTAAATGTTTTCAATTCTTTTATGTAAATGTTTTGAATGCTCGCTGGATATCAATTATTTCCCTGTGGTCTGCCCCTTGAATATTTTCCCCATCCTAAAAAATAAATAAGTGTATACCCTCTGTTCAAGGGTATACAAGGGGGAACTATAAGGAGGAAAAATAATAATTTGTATGTAGTATTAATCCTTTGTTTTAATGCATCCCAAGCTATGTGTCTTTGTTTCAAGTTGTATCTCTGTATTTTTCCAGTTTGCACGGATGTGCTATGCTGAACGTATTCATGGACATAACTCATTCACCTCCAGGACATAGATTCTCCCCTTTCACCACTGCATTCCTTTGCAACAGAGTTATTCCTATTCTTCCCACACACACACACACACACACACACACACACACACACACACACAGACACACACACTTTTTGCCTATAAATACTGTTTTCTGACTGTGATTATATAGAAGCCTCGAATAAACGATCTAGTGTTTGGCTCTTTTATTGAGGTTTCTCTCAGCTGGTGATTACTCGGGCTGGGCTGAAGCGGGGCAGAGATAGAGAGAGAGTGGATGAGGCAAAGCGGAACTTCAACATCTAGTTTATCAAAAACTGTTTTAACTCAATATAATCATTATCCTATAGGGCCAAAAGGAATCACTTTACTGGTTTCACACTTGAAGTTTTGGAACAGCACTCTTCACATAAATACAGTCGGCCCCCTACTTACGAAATGAATCCATTCCAGAGCCTTTTTTGTCATGTGGGAATTTCCTAAGTAGGGGGTGCATTTTACATGTTGAATGCCTGAATCGTTCCAAGGCTCCCAAGACTACCCCACAAACCGTTTAAAAATGATAAAAGTACACCAATTTTGTATGAAATATGTGTTAAAAGTAAAAGAAAATTATTTATTCAACCATTTAAACATTTTATTAACATATTAAACCATTTTATTAACATATTTATTAATTAAACCATTATGAAACATTTTTATTAACCCCCCCCCCACACACCTGTGTGTGTTGTGTGTGTGTGTGTGTGTGTGTGTCACACACACACACACACAGGTGTGTGGGCATTAATAAAAATGTCCTACTTGAGTTTATGTTACACAATAAACATTTAATTTGTATATTGTGGCGCTGTGGGCCACGCCCACAAGTAGGATTTCAAACGCAATCCCTGCTTGACAGATCGGAGGTCCAAACTCAACTTTAACTTGATTCCTTGAGGGATCAGAGGTCCAGATGCACCACATTTATGAAACATTTACTGAATTAAACAACTTAAAAAGCTAAACTAAAAACTAAATAGGTAAGCCTCCGTCTGTCTCTCTCTCTCTCTCTCTCTTTTTCACACACACACAACCCACAGCTGACGGAACAATTCTATTTAAATGTTTAAATGGACAGGATGTTTTATTTAAAGCAGAATTACAGTACCTGTTTGAAGGATCAGAGGTCCTGATTCAATATTAACTTGCTTCCTTGCGAGATCGGAGATCTTGATTAACGCACATACACACAGACACACAACACTGTCTCTCTCTATTTCTCTCTGTCGCTCTCTCACACACACACACTAAACTCTCTCTTTCTCTCTCTGTCGTGTTTTGCTGAATGCGGGCTCTGCCCACACACTGCACGGAGCTGACGGAGAAATTGTATTTAAATGTTTAAATGGACGGGATGTTGTATTTAAAGCGGAATTACAGTACCTGTTTGAAAGATCAGAGGTCCTCATTCAATATTAACTTGCTTCCTTGTGAGAACGAAGGTGTTCTCCCACGGAGCACTTTGTTTTAATATCGTGCCGAAATAATCGCCTCCGTCACTGTAGTTCCGCTTTAAGATCTCCTTCTGGTTCAATATCGTCCCGGGGTTTCGGCGATAACAAAATATAACGTTGCGTGATCAATCTCAAAACAAGCCAACAGTCAACCCTCCTTCATGCGTGTAACAAACAGGAAGTTTGTCTAACATTCAGCTGCGTCATCCCTCCTAGCCAATTAGAAGCCAGCGGGGTGGGATGTTGGGAGACAGCCAATAAGAGAGCAACTCGTGCATCGTGTGAAATTTTGATTGATATGTTTGAATTTTGAATGGCGCATATGGCGCTTTTCGTAAGAGGAGGTTGTTTTCGTATCCCGGGGACGAAAACTTTGGAAAATATTTTTCGTAACCCGGAATTTTCGTACCCAAGGGGTTTCGTAAGTAGGGGGCCAACTGTATGTCTAAATAGGAAATTTCCCAGAAAATTCCAAGATGGACCCTCAGTTTTAAAACTGATGGCATCTGTAACCTTCAAAAACAAAAGCAAACAGCATTCCATAAAGGCGCTGCGGCCCGCACGAGTGCACCTGACAAACTGAGAGGATCGATCATTTAGACTTAAGCACTATCCATTCAGAATAATAGTTTATGATCCAAAGATAGAGATCAGATCTCAAAATCAATGTCTTCTTTTTTTCCTTTCGGCTGTTCCCTTCAGGGGTCACCACAGCGAATTATCTGCCTCCATCTCACCATATCCTCTGCATCTTCTTCTCTTACACCAACTGCCTTCATGTCCTCCTTCACCACGTCCGACACATATAAGCTATAACCCTGCTTTATGCACAAATTTATGAAGAATCCCCAGGCTATAAACACACAAACTGGTGTAAGATGTTTTGATTGCTAACCTGCAGTTCTTGTTGTTTCCACTTTAATTCTCTCTCAGCCTCAGAGAGCACCCACAGGGAAAAGTGGAGATCGTCACTGAACAAACCAGGATTGTGAGAAACTGTTTTGTGTCCATCCATCCTCTGTAAATCCAGCCCCCTGCACTGAATGATAGTGAACATGCTGTTTTATACAAGGTGACTAGGAGTAAACAGATATTTTCAGAAGGAGCAAAAGAGTACAATATTATAGCATGACAGGATTGATTTTTTTTTTTTTTTTTGGGGGGGGGTCCTCCATTTTTGTGACAGTATTTATAAATTACTTTATATATTAAACTGTGTATTTGAGCTTTAACTGAAGCACATTTATTGATAGAAAACAACAACCCCATCAAGAAATAAACACATATTATTTGTGTGTATGTGAGTGAGTGAGTGAGTGAGTGAGTGAGAGATCAGAAGCTTTGATGACAGACTAAGTTTTATCCAGATTTGATTCAGATTGTTTATTTTAATTTAACATGGAAAAATGGAAAATCCCATTTAACTAGATCAGGATGAAACTTTTTGTGTGAATGCATGATCTCTAAAGCTATAAGAAAGTACAATTTCATGTAAAACCCGAAGTTCTTTCTGCATAAAAGGATCCAAACACCACCAAAGTGTAACGGAGAGACCACTCATTCAGTAATCTATAAATAAATTTCTTAATGCACAGCCTACTCTCTATTTTAGATACGTGGAATTTGTCAGACTCTGATGGTATTATTTATGTACTGCCAGTTAATTTAATAAAAATGATAAATGAGACTTAGGTGCACAGAGATACATACCATGACTATAAGCTTCAATGGGCTTCGCTCCCTTGCACTCCTACTAAGGCTTTGGGCTTGGAACCCTGGCCTAAATAAAGTACCAGAGATATTTTTTCCATTTTCCACCTCCTACTTCACAAATTCCTTTGCCTGCCCTTAATCTTAATGAAATACTGTATCTGCTAAGAACTTTGATTTAATCTTACAATGGGTCATAGATGTGACATTTTTATCCTACAAGGGAAATATTTATCCTATCCAAAGTGAGCACACACACACACACACACACACACACACACACACACATACAGTGAGCGCACACAAGCGCGCGCACACACACACACACACACACACACACACACACACACACACACACACACAGAGTGAGCACGGGTGCACACACACACACACACACACACACACACACACATGTATACAGGGAGCGCGAACGCGCACACGCACACACGTAAACAGTGAGTACACACAAACACACACACACATTAAACAGTGAGTGCACACACACACACTCACACACATGCACGTTAAACAGTGAGCGGACAGACTGAGACACACTCACACACACACACACACACACACACACGTTAAACAGTGAGCACGTGCACACACACACACACACACACACACACACACACGCACGTAACAGAGTGAGCGCGCACACACACACACACACACACACACACACACACACGCAAACAGTGAGTACACACACACACACACACACACACACACACACACACACACACACACACACACACACACACACACACACACAAACACACAGAGCAGTGGGGTGCCATTTCAGCCATGAAGGAGCAGAAGGTGTAGCTCACTTCCCCACCGCCACACAATTTTCCTGCTTGTTTGGGAATCAAACCAGGAACCTGTGTCCTAAGTCTGTTTCTCTTACAATTCGGTCATGGCTGTCTCATGTGCATGACATACTATTCATTCATTTTTTTGAACCGCTTAATCCTAATTATTATTATGGGGAGGCTGGTGCCCATCTCAGCCAACTCTGGGTGAGGTCAGAATACACCCTGGACAGCTCGCCAGGCCATTGCAGGGCAGAAACACGCTGACAGATAAACAGCTACTCTTGATGAAAGTCAGCAATGGTTCTTTTACATCACCACAAACAGTGAAAGACATGGCCGGCCTTTGATAACCCAGTCAGCTGCACTGGGGGAACAGCAGTAACAGCCGTTGACAGTGGAGCTTGAAGCCCCAACCCTAGGGTCGGCAATCCAGCATCTTATCAACGGGCCACCACTGCCCACGACATAACAAGTAGAGGCAAATCAAAACAATGTATTTTAACTAGAAATTCAGATCTTCACCCAGGTAGTGCAATCTTCAAACTTTTCAATCCAGGCCTCATTGGTGATAATGTAAAAATCATGATGCCCCTTGTGGGCGATTTGTGTGTCATTACCCTATCAGACAATGTTTAAAAAAAAAAAAAATCCTTACACCCCCTCTTTATACAGATCTGGATCAGATCTCAAACCCCACATTTGGTGAAAATTCAATGAAATCTGAATCAATAACAACCTATAAATGAAATAAACATCAGTGGACATGAATACGAATCATCAACTCACTGATGCCAACTCACCAGTTTTCTGATGGCCTGCGTAACTGATTCTATTTTTAGCTCAATTTCTCTGTATTTCTCCTGCTGTAGCTCTCGCTCTTTTTCTTCTTTTTTGCTGCTGTTCTTCATTGCTTCTTCCTGATTCCGTATATCCAGCTCCTGAGACTTTATAATAGTCGCCATCTCATCAATCCTGGAAACATTGAGTCTCGGTTAGGGTCATACACTGTGTGCAGCTTGCAGATTGACAAGTTACGGATATTAACGATATATTTCTATTAACAGTCACGCAGGGATTCACTTGTATAGCAAAGCAACAAACTGAAGTTTCTGATTTGCCACAAAAACAAACAAAAAACCTCAATCAATTCTGTTTCCAAGAGTTAGAGAATTACTTACATACTAATACACTCAGTTTAGTTCTTAATAAGCACAGGTGATCTATTCAGAACATGTCATTAACTTTTAAAAGTATCTTATAACTGATACTCATTTATTTATAGTGTAAGTCATAACATTATGTATAATAATGACCTGCTTTTGAGCTTCTCTATATTCGCATCATGATCTAATTCTGCCAAAGACATCGGTCCAAGAGTGTTGGAGAGAGGAGGTGGAGGAGGACAAGGAATTGAAGAGTGAGCAGGAAGGACTATTAATGAGAGAAAAGTAGATGACAGGCGAGAGAATTCTGCTCTCAATTCCCATAAGTCTCTGAAATACAGACATTACACACAAATATACCTAAACATCTGATTTGAACATTGCATACAATTATGACTACAATTTTTATGATCATAAACCAGTTTACAAGGCTGGGCTGAAAAGTTAATAGGTTGTCCATGATGTTATAGTCGAATTTGAACAAATGGGGTTTATTTTTCAACTTCTCAATGTCTACCCTGCGGTACACGTACATGTTCCATCAGTGCTAAAGCACTCTGATCCCCTTGGTACAGAATCGCTTATGTTTCACTTCTCTGTCATTACTCTGTCTTAGTCAGACATGTAACTTTTCAGCCAAACCTCATACTTTGTAAAATTCTAATTATGTACAATAACATTATGTACAAACGCAGCAGCAAATACAAATTTAGTAGTAAACTATTTCAACTTTTAATGACAAAACAATAAAAGCAATTCAAACTTTTGACTTTTTCTGCCGAACGGCAAAATAGTCATGGGCTCGAGACCCAGCTCGGGCATTTCTGTGCGGAGTTTGCATGTTCTCCACGTGCTTGTGTGGGTTTCCTCCGGGTACACTGGTTTCCTCCCACAGCCCAGAAATATGCACAGTAGAGGTTAATTGGCTGTTCCAAAAGTGTCTTCTAGGCGAGAGTGTGAGTATGAATGTTTGTGTGAGTGTTGGCCCCGTGAGGGCCTGTCGAGCTCTCCTGGGTGTACATCCCCTCGCCCAGAGTTGACCGAGATGGGCACAATAATAATAATAATAATAATAATAATAATAGGAAGAACAATAATAATAATAATACGATCATTAATTAATCATTGTACCAAATGTGAGTCAATAGTTGTTTGACACTTTGGTGCATGTGCGAACACAAGATAGAAAACCAAAAGTCAAAATATGAAAATTTAAATCAGGTGAACTACTTTTTAAAAAAATTCCGATACAGTCGGCTCTCTACTTACGAAAGCCTTTGAATATGAAAAATCCAGGTTATGAAAAACATTTTCCTAAATTTTCGTCCTCTTTTTACGAAAACAACCTCTTTTTACAAAACGTGCCAAACATGCCATTCAAAAATTCAAACGTGCCATTCACAAATTCAAAGAACGCGCGAGTTGCTCTCTCATTGGCTGTCTCCCAACATCCCGCCCCGCTGGCCTCCCATTGGCCAGGAGACAGCTGAAATGTACCCATACTTCCTGTTTGTCACATGCGTGAGAGAGGAGAGTTGAACAGGAATGTTGGCTCGAGAGGTTTATTTTGAGATTGATCATTGCAGTATTATATTTCGTTATCCATCATGGACCCGGAAAATACAAAAAAGCTGAAATACAGTGACGGAGGCGATTATTTCAGAATGATATTGAAGCAGAAGGAGCATGAAAACAGTGCTCCGTGGGACAAGACCTCCGATCTCGCAAGGAAGCAAGTTAATATTGAACGAGGGCCTGTGATCTTTCAAATAGGTACTGTAATTCCGCTTTAAATACAACATCCTGTCCATTTAAACATTTAAATACAATTCCACCGTCAGCTCCGCGCTTCGTGTGGGCGAAGCCCGCATTCGGCAAAACACGACAGAGAGAGAGAGAGAGAGTTTTGTGTGTGTGTGAGTGAGTGTGTGTGTGAGAGAGAGAGACAGAGAGAGAGAGAATGAGATAGAGAGAGACAGTGTTGTGTGTGTGTGTGTGTGTGTGTGTGTGCGTTAATCAAGATCTCCGATCTCGCAAGGAAGCAAGTTAAAATTGAATCAGGCCTCTGATCTTTCAAACAGGTACAGTACTGTAATTCCGCTTTAAATACATTCGTCCATTTAAACATTTAAATACAATTTCTCCGTTAGCTCTGCGCTGCATGTGGGCAAAGCCCGCATTCGGCAAAACATGACAGAGAAAGAAAGAGTTTTGTGTGTGTGAGAGAGACAGAGAGAGAGTTCTCTCTCAAGCTCTTTGTTAGAGATAGGGTGAGAAGCTCAGCAATCTGGGAGGAATTTGGAGCAGAACTGCTACTCTACCGCACTGTAAGGAGCCAGGTGAGGTGGCTCGTGGCATCCGATGAGAATGCCTCCCTGTTGTGGTATTTTGGGCATGTAACTGACAAGAGATCCTGGAGTCGACCTTGAACACGTTGGAGGGAGCATGTCTCTCGACTGGTCCGAGTTTACACCTTAGTGTCATCCCGTTAGAGAAAGTGACCCCGGATGAAGTTTTAGTGTTCACACCTGCTACAGTGTTTATGACTGTGAACCAACATACATGTGTATAGACACATAGCAAAACACATTCCAAACTCCACAATCAGTGGACTGCTAAAAGAAATAAAAAATTAAATTCTGTCCCCAGGAAAAATGACCTCCTCACTTGTCTGTTGCAACTTTGACCACATGACACTGGCGCCTGAGAGCTACGACTGTGCTCCAGAGAGACATTAGCCTTGAACGCTCCGCTTCTAAGTACTCGGACAGAACCTGCAAAACACAAACATATACAAGAAAAACCCTTAAAGTTTATAGTATACTACGTTTATCTAATTCACATAACATTTGTATTTTTGATGGCAATATTTAATAAGATACATCGTAATACATGATGGCACCCACCAAACAGTGCTAATTAACAACCAATAATGTGTATGTGCCTCTGTGTATTACACAGGATCACTATTACATTTTTTGTTAAAACTATTGTTCTGAGGATTATATTCCTGAGAAATCAAAAGTGGCCAGACTAAGAGTAAGGACCAAAGTCTAGCTGAAGTGCCTTCGTGACTTTCTCTTTGCAGATGACGCTGCCGTCACAACCCACTCTGTGGAACAACTCCAGCAGCTCATGGGCCGCTACAGTAAGCCATATCAGGATTTGGACGAATCATCAGTCTGAAAAAGACACAAGTCCTGGCATAGAACGTGGAGCACTCGCCACGCATCATGATCACAGACCACAAGCTAGAAGTCATCGACGACTTTGTCTACCTCGGCTTGACCATCGCCAACTCCCTCTTTCTAGACTCCGAGCTGAACAAGCGCATCTGCAAGGCATCCGTTGGAAATTAAAGTGGAGAAAGTGACTTGAATTGGAATGTTTATTAGTACGAGAGGAGAAGGATAGGCGATTGTCCCTCATCTACCCCAAGGCTTCGTGTAGTGACCGAAATAGAGATCAGTTGCCCAGGGAGAGTATACGGTCTTGATGTGGTGATGAGTTAACTGAGATAAACAGCAGTTCAGTTTTGTTATGATTAAACTTCAGCTGGTACACTCCCATCGATGATGAAATACTCGCTGGTCACGCAGTAATCCAAACAGAAACAGGTTCATAATACCCCATTTTCCCTTACCTGGTACTGCTTACCTCTTTCTCCTTGTTCCAATCCATTTCTTTTTGGCCTGCTTCTTCCACTGCTTTGGACCAATCAACAGTCAGTTTCTTCCGGTCATCGTGTAGTACCTGGTTTTCTTCTATTGACTGACTAAGCTGACAGCGCAACAGTGCATTGACTTCAACCAGTGTTGAACTCCTACACAGTGATACACAATTAAATATACTTAAAAGGGAGCACAAGGTGTTTAATATGAAAACAAATGTGCCAACTTTCATCCCCAGTAACAAGACGATGAAATATTACATCCTACCGAGAAGCAGAAGTATGCCATTATCATCTGCAATGAGGTCCAGATGTCCCTCTCCCCAGCTACGTCCTCCAGCTCTTTTGGAGGACACTGAGACGTTCCCAGAGAAGCCGAGAGACATAATAGCGCCATCATGTTCTAGGTTGATCCCGGGGTCTCTTCCTGATCAGACATACTCAAAACACCACACAAAGGAGGTGTTCGGGAGATATTCTAACCAGATGCCCGAGACACCTCAGCACGGAGGAGCAGCGAGTCTACTCCAAGCTCCTCCCCGGATGGCTGAGCATCTCACTCCATCTTTACGGAACGGCCCTGCATAAGTATGTATGTATATATACATATATAAAAACAAACAAACAAACAAACAAAAAACACAAAGGCCTTTGCCCTAGCCTAATAACCTATCATTTGGTTATTTATGATGAAAATTCAGATATCGTTTGTTTCACTTAACATTTAATCCTTGTGCCGTTTATACTGTGTATATATGTAAATGCTGTCATGTAAATTTTGTCACCCCCGACATCTGCTTTTCCAGTACGTGGATTGTTTTATTTGACAAAGATGAAAGCTGGCACTTTTATTTTCTGATTTTAATTTGCATGCCCATTTAAATTCAGACGAAATAATATTGTATATCCCAACACCTGCTGTTCATGATTCATTCACTCAAATTTTCAATACATTTCTGTGATAATGTAGCATTCTATTTCTGACCTCTGCTGTTCCTCCTCAAGCCTGATGAGGGTGGTCTCCAGGTTGTCACTGCGCTCATCTTGCAATATCCGCTTTAAAAAAAGGGGGAGTATATATTGAGACTTCGGCTTTATAACTGCAGTCCGCCTGTAAATTTTATTTAGCACACACTGCTAAGAGAAAGTAGGATACATGTACCTCTCGGAGTTTCATTTCTCTCTCCTCGATCATCATGTGCTGCTGCAGATGTTCACATCGATGCTTGTACTCCATCAGCTAACACACACACAAACACACACACACACAAACACACGAATGAAAAAGTAAAATCAGGTATTTTGGATACAATGTTATCCAAAATACTGACTCACAAATGTTATTTTTGTTTGATTTGTGCGTGCGCTAGGAGCACGACTGGGGTATAAAAAGAAGGAATGCTGCATCCAAGAAATTAACTTTAAGTATTCATGTTTCCGGGTTCATTCAAACATTCAACCACAATTGGCATCAAATTGCAATACATCATGATAATCAGCACTATATCACGAATCAGCCAAGTTCCCTCAGGATCATCGCGAATCCGCCAAGCTCCCTCGGGATCATCGCGAATCCGCCAAGCTCCCTCGGGATCATCGCGAATCCGCCAAGCTCCCTCGGGATCATCGCGAATCCGCCAAGCTCCCTCGGGATCATCGCGAATCCGCCAAGCTCCCTCGGGATCATCGCGAATCCGCCAAGCTCCCTCGGGATCATCGCGAATCCGCCAAGCTCCCTCGGGATCATCGCGAATCCGCCAAGCTCCCTCGGGATCATCGCGAATCCGCCAAGCTCCCTCGGGATCATCGCGAATCCGCCAAGCTCCCTGGGGATCATCGCGAATCCGCCAAGCTCCCTGGGGATCATCGCGAATCCGCCAAGCTCCCTGGGGATCATCGCGAATCCGCCAAGCTCCCTGGGGATCATCGCGAATCCGCCAAGCTCCCTGGGGATCATCGCGAATCCGCCAAGCTCCCTGGGGATCATCGCGAATCCGCCAAGCTCCCTGGGGATCATCACGAATCCGCCAAGCTCCCTGGGGATCATCACGAATCCGCCAAGCTCCCTCGGGATCATCACGAATCCGCCAAGCTCCCTCGGGATCATCACGAATCCGCCAAGCTCCCTCGGGATCATCACGAATCCGCCAAGCTCCCTCGGGATCATCACGAATCCGCCAAGGTCCCTCGGGATCATCACGAATCCGCCAAGGTCCCTCGGGATCATCACGAATCCGCCAAGGTCCCTCGGGATCATCACGAATCCGCCAAGGTCCCTCGGGATCATCACGAATCCGCCAAGGTCCCTCGGGATCATCACGAATCCGCCAAGTTCCCTCGGGATCATCACGAATCCGCCAATTTCCCTCGGGATCATCACGAATCCGCCAAATTCCCTCGGGATCATCACGAATCCGCCAAGTTCCCTCGGGATCATCACGAATCCACCCAGTTCCCTAAGGATCATCACAAATCCGCCCAGTTCCCTCAAGAACATCACGAATCCACCAAGTTCCCTCAAGAACATCACGAATCCACCAAGCTCCCTCAAGAACATCATGAATTCACCAAGTTCCCTCAAGATAATCACGATTCCAATATGTTCCCTGAAGATCATCACAAATCCACTAAGTTCACTCAAGATCATCACAATGGACCCCCCCATGATTTTCCTAAATCGCGAAGATCATGGACATCATGCCCCAGTGTAAACAACTTGTATCCGGTCAGTTGTTTGTATCAGACTACAGCTCAAGGAAACATGTCAAGTACATAGTACATGACAGCTTGGCAGTGGTTTGATGAACCACCATGAATTTTTACAAACTTTTTTGAAAACCTCATGATTTATAACCAGTCGATGATGACCACCATCATGGTGTGAGGATGATGTCAGTGTAGTCATGGTTTGGAACCACAGCCTCAGTGTGAAGGCCTGATTAAGTGTTTGTATATTTTGAAAAGGATTATTGTTGGACCTATGGCTGAACTAATTATCACCATGAAAATGACAAGAAAAGAGAAAGAATTGGGATAGTAGACTTAGACAAAAAAAAATTTAGGGGTCATTCAACATTTTCAAAATTTTTCTAAGCGTACAAAACGTATGCTGTGGGGAGGGGTAAGATGTCTGTGTATGCTTTTTAATATTAGAAAAATGTCGATCAACAATAATATATGCGCTCGAAATATATATATCTGTCTTCCTTTTGGCTTTTTCCCTTTTACTCGGGAGTCGCCACAGCAAACCATCTGATTCGCACGTTTGATCTGGCAGAGGTTTTTACGTCGGATGCCCTTCTTGTCACAACCCTTTTTAGCAAGGGATAGAAACACGCTGACGTCTTTGCAGCTACTCTTTACGAAAGTCAGCAATGGTTCTTTTACATGCCTCTCACCATAGACAGTGACAGACATGGCCTGCCTTTGATAACCCAGTTAGCCGCACTGGGGGGACAGTGACAACCTTGTGGAGAGTGGGACTCGAACCTCCAAACTTTGGATCAGCGATCCAGTGCCCTATACCACTAGACCACATATATGTGCGTGTGCGTGCGTGTGTATGTGTATGTATATATATATATATATATATATATATATATATATATATATAAAACTGGGTTATCAAAGGCAGGCCATGTCTCTCACTGTCTATGGTGAGAGACATGTAAAAGAACCATTGCTGACTTTCGTAAAGAAAGCTAAAATAATCATAAGCCATCCAGCCTGGATCTGCAGCCTAATGCTCAGTACTTTTATAAAATTAGTAGTATGTTTTTGTGCTGTAAATATGTATTAATATTTGTTTGTGCCTTGGAATAGATAAATAACTTTAGCTCAATTTATAAATGTATTTAGCACATGTACCTGCAGATGTAGTTTGAAATATATTGGATAATGTTTTTTGGTTGAACTATCATATTTGATTCGTCTTCTGAGAGTAATAGATGAATCGTCTTCTGCTGAAAAACTGTGCATGTTGTTGGTGTGAGATTCCATGTTGTTTATATCATATACTGTGACATGCATGCACTATATTTTATGTGGTACTTTGTATCAATTCAGTGACTTCACGGTAACTTTGTGCAGGCTTAGCAATTAGCACTTAGCAATGGCGGCTTTCGGGTCGATAACTTATACGACAAGCACATAAAACAAAACCGCTCCGTGTGCAATGGTTTATTTATGATATAAAATTTAAGCCACAATCGCTTCAATAAACTTTACTTAAGCTACCGACAACTTATTTAGTCGGCGTTTCATTTCCCCTTTAAGGCTCAGGCTCCGGTCAACAACCCCCCCCCCCCCCCCTTCCCACGGTCAGACCAGCCTACGCCTTTACTGATCACAAACTGAAGCGTGGTCGTCCAAAAGCCAATGACCAATAAAAAATGCAGACATTTTGAATTATATTTTAATATAAAATAATATTATTAAAAAGAATGTCATTTTTATTATTAAAACCAAATGTCTTAATATTAATATTAAAGCAGGTGTCATTAAAAATAATTCTTTAAAAGTATAATTTTTTTGATTGATTTCATTATTATTTGACTGGTGCATAAAAGAAGTATTGATCAAGGAAATACATTCATTTATATTATAAAAGAGGTTTGACCATTGTTTTGTTTAATATGTTGTTTAAAAATCCTGCCGAGAGATCATCAATATTTATTTGTACACTTTCGGGGGGGTGTCAAAAAAAAAAAAAAAAAAGAGTACTGTACGCTTGGTAAAATGTTGAACCGCCCCTTATTCTCCCAAAAATTTACAACTATCCAACAAGAGTAATAATTTCCTGTGTGCATACCTTTTGCTGCAGTTTCTGAATGAGCAGAGCCTGTCTGGATTCTCGCTCTTTTCCCTCTCTCAGTTTCCTTCTCCACTCTCTCTGTTCACTTTCCCAGGAAAGAGATATGGAGGAGCCCAAAGTCTGAGACAACTGTATGTAACACACACACACACACACACACACACACACACACACACACACACAGAGAGAGAGAGAGTTTTGTAATCAAAGGAGCCACAATGCTTTACTTTCTCATACCATAAAGCTTTCGTGTAATGTCCATAATTCTATTTATTGTATGTTCAGTCTTTTATGCAAGTTAATGAGAGAGTTAATGTCTGAGAGTTTGACTTAGTGAGCAAGTGACTGGCACTTGTCAAGTAATAGAAAATGTAGAGACATAATTCACCCTTATTCGTTGAACATATAATCACATTATACAGGAATATTTCCACTTTTAATCACCGTGATTGTTGCTCTCGCCTACCAAGGGATGTACCACAGTTCAAAACATCTATTAGAATACACTATGTTAAATTCCCTCCATTCATTTTGCAGAGGTCTAATCCCATCTGCTCTTGGAAGATAAGCGGGTTAAGCTCTGTGGGGGTGAGGGAGTGAGCTACACTTTCCCTTCCTTTACCTTCATGGCTAAAGTGCCCTTGAGCACAGCATCCACCCCCCCCTCCCCCCCCCCCACACACACACACACACACACACACACACACACACACACACATACACACACTGCTCTCCAGGCGCTCTGGGTTAAATGCAGGACTAATGCAGTACAGGGATCCCTCACTTTCTGCAGTTAATTGGGACTGAGATCCCCCCGCAACTGCCAAATTCTGCGAAGTAGGATCAACCGACTGACTGTATACATACATGTATATGTGTATATAATAATCAATAAATACATATTCAATGCTGTAAATGACTATAATAATGCATAAGCTGTAAATAAAATATACATACACACATACAGATATGTGCACGCTGCGCACCTCACATAAATTGTTTTGTTGGGGGAGTTTTGGGTTGTTTTTTGCTGACATGAATTGAAGTGCGAACTAGCAAGTGATCACTGTATAATCAAAGATTCTAATAAATAAGAAATTCACTTTATGGACGAAAAAAAAATTCTTTTTTTAAATTCTTTTTATTTAAACTTATGACTGTGTGACCACCAAACTTATTTTCCAGGTCTTTAGAACAGATAATGTCCACACAGAGTATGAACCACACTGGAGTTCCGGTGGCATGAACCCCATGACTCCAATTTCTGGAGCACTCAGGTACGATCCCTTGGTTAGTTCAGAAAACAGTGTTCACATGTAAACAAACCAAACTTTCGGACCAAGCACACCTAATCCACACCAAAAACTGTGTAACAGCACCCTTATTAGAATTAAAAAAAATGTGGCTAAAGCACACTGGCGTAAATATCATTACTTCAGTTTCTCAAAGCAAGGATCGTTTAGTTTTGGGGGTTCTTAACACTGAATGATGCCACATGGAACATAAGAATAGGATGGAAATCGGACTGAAAAATTGACTGGGCCAGTGAGTGAATGAAAAAAAGTCTCTATTTTCTGACCCGTTCAGTCAGCACATTTGACCGAGATCGAAGTTCCTCTGTCTCGGCTCGACTCTCGGCCAGCTTTTCCTCCAGCCGGGATAACTCTGCCTTTAACTCCATCCGTTCTGCACCCCAGCTAATCAGCAACTCAGACTCCATGATGAACCCTGTGGAGTACATAAAAAGTATATAATAAAAGTAACCTCTGATAAATCTACCACATAGGCAGAAGTGATGTTTGAATCAGTAGGTTTTGGATTCCGTTGGCTGCGTTTTGGTGCAGTTTAATAAAGTGCAAATACATGTTCTATTCCTGTCCTGCCCATTAAGGGCATAAAGTGTACTTTGTCTGCAGAAACATATAAAACAGCGTTTTTAAAATCTCTGGAATGTTTGGGCAGTGGTGACCTAGTGGTACAGGGCACTGGATCGCTGATCCTAAGGTTGGAGGTTCGAGTCCCACTCTCCCCATAAGGTTGTCACTGCCCCCCCCCCAGCGCAGCTAACTGGGTTATCAAAGGCCAGCCATGTCTCTCACTGTCTATGGTGTGATGTTCATGTAAGAGAACCACTGCTGACTTTCATAAAGAGTAGCTGCAAAGTTATCAGCGTGTTTCCATGTGAAAGGACCTGACCACCCAACACATTACCTTAGTTGAGAGTACGGGATGACATCATCTCAGTCACAGCAGCCCAAACAGAGCCACCTGACAGATCACAGAATGTTTCATTGTACTACAGTACACCCCTCGAAATGGAATTTCACAGTTCATACAATTAATTAAAGGGATATTGACTGTAAGCTTGCATACTTTTCCTTTAAACATGGATAATGTAATCTGGTTGTATACCCTTTGCATGTGATACAGCAAAAGAATGACTCACTGAGATCATCAAAGTATTGCATTATTTATTTGTTGATGCCTAGACGGCAGCTTCTTCCTGTTGTTGACTGTTGTAGGGGTTTAAATATCAACTGCTGCTCTTGTACTTGGCTGAGCCATTCACGGTCTGATTATTTACAACAGAGATTTGGATTCTCTCTCTCTCTCTCTCTCTCTCTCACTCACTCACTCACTCTCTCTCTCTCTCTCTCTCTCTCACACACTCACTCACTCTCTCTCTCTCTCTCTCACACTCACTCACTCTCTCTCTCTCTCTCTCACACTCACTCACTCACTCTCTCACTCTCTCTCTCACTCACTCTCACTCACTCTCTCACTCACTCTCTCTCACACTCATTCTCTCACACTCTCTCACTCACTCTCTCTCTCTCACACTCTCTCTCTCACACTCATTCTCTCACACTCTCTCTCTCACTCTCTCTCTCAATCACTGTCTCTCACTCACTGTCTCTCACTCTCTCTCTCACTCACTCTCACACTCACTCACTCTCACACTCACTCTCACACTCACTCTCTCTCTCACACTCACTCACTCTCTCACTCACTCACTCTCTCTCACACTCACTCCTCACACTCTCTCACTCACTCACTCTCTCTCTCAATCACCCTCTCTCTCAATCACTGTCTCTCAATCACTGTCTCTCAATCACTGTCTCTCACTCTCTCTCTCACTCACTCACTCTCTCAATCACTCTCTCTCTCACTGTATCTCACTCACTCACTCTCTCTCTCTCACTCACTCTCACACTCACACTCACTCTCTCACACTCTCTCTCACTCACTCTCTCACTCACTCACTCTCTCTCACTCACTCTCTCACTCACTCTCTCTCTCACTCACTCTCTCTCACTCAATCACTCTCACTCAATCACTCTCTCTCACTCACTGTCTCTCTCTCACTCACTCACTCACTCTCTCTCTCTCTCTCTCTCACACACACACACACACACACACACACTGAGAGTTCTGTTCCTGTTGCCCATCCAGCGCATTAAATAAAACGGAACCGTTAAAAGATTCCAAAATAATCCCGGCCACAACAACATTTACTTCAGAATCAGAATCAAATGTGTCTTAGAATTGCTCCCCGCTTATCTTTAAAAACACCGATTACGTCTTGAAATACTATAGATTACTCACCACCGATTTCAAATCTGTTTATTATCACGAAACATCATCTTTTTCTCGTCGCCTAAACATTTCTTCTGTGATTAATATTTTTCAAAGCCCGAGCGGTTTTTAGGCATCAAATCGCCACAGCGCCCCCGGAGGACGGAGTACTTATTTCGCTTACACGCTCGCTCCAAGCTCCAAGCGTGATTTCGATTTTTTTTTAAAAAAAGGAGGAAGGAGTCGCATTCAAAACATGAAACTTGAAGTAATCGTGTTGCCAAGTTCATCATGATCCCTTACGATAGTGTATCATGGTTTGTTACACTGTGGAAAAGCTATATTGCAACGAGAGAAAATCCTAAGCAATTTTGGAAAACGTTAAAGCAGAGTGGCTCATCTTCATCTTTTACTGGAGACAATACTAATAATGTCGGCAGTGAAGACTGCGTCACTCACTTCTCTACTGTTTTAAAGGGTAATACTAATTTTGTCTGTGACTGCAATGTCAACTCGGTAGGAATCGAACATCTTTTCCTGTTCCCTTCAGGTGTCGCCACGGCGAATCATCTGCCTCCATCTCACCCTGTCCTCTGCATCATCTTCTCTTACACCAACTACCTTCATGTCCTCCTTCACCACATCCATAAATCTCCTCTTTGGTCGTCCTCTAGGCCTTCTGCCTGGTAGTTAATTCAGGCAAATTCTATAATATTCTTGTTTCAATGTATGGTAGATTATCTGCTTGTGTCAGAACATCCAATGTTCTTTCAAAGTATTTTGACTAGTATAGGTACCAGACAGGGATGTATTCTCTGTCCTCTATTATTTTTATTAACCAGCTGATGGAATATATGGAGGTTAGCCTCCCAGTGCAGCTAACTGGGTTATCAAAGGCGGGCCATGTCTCTCACTGTCTATGGTGAGAGGTTCATGTAAAAGAACCATTACTGACTTTCGTAAAGAGGAGCTGCAAAGCCGTCCGCGTGTTTCTGTCCCTTGCTAAAAAGGGTTGTGACAGGAAGGGCATCCGACGTAAAAACCTCTGCCAAATCAATCTTGCGAATCAGATGATTCGCTTTGGCGACTCCCGAGTAAAAGGGGAAAAGCCGAAAGGAAGACAGACAGACAGACAGACAGACAGCCTCAGTGAGACAGAATACATGTGTGTGAATGAGAAGGACCCAGGAGGAACGGTGAGGTTACAGGGAGCAGAGATAAAGAAGGTGGAGGATTTTAAGTACTTAGGCTCAACAATCCAGAGCAATGGAGAGTGTGGAAAAGAGGTGAAGAAGCGCGTGCAGGCAGGTTGGAATGGTTGGAGAAAAGTGTCCGGTGTGATGTGTGATAGGAGGGTCTCAGCAAGAATGAAAGGAAAAGTGTACAAGACGGTGCTGAGGCCAGCGATGTTGTATGGTTTAGAAACAGTGGCCCTGGGGAAAAGACAGGAGTCAGAGCTGGAGGTAGCAGAGATGAAAATGTTGAGGTTCTCTTTGGGAGTAACGAGGATGGATAGGATCAGGAATGAGTACATCAGAGGGACAGCACATGTAAGATGTTTTGGAGACAAAGTCAGAAAGGCTAGATTGAGATGGTTTGGACATGTACAGAGGAGGGATATTGATTTGCTGTGGCGACCCCTGAAGGGAACAGCCGAAAGGAAAAGAAGGAGATGGAATATATGGAGGAATTTGGTGGCGGTGATATACATATATCACCAGAAGTTAATAATCTTTATGCTCTTATATTTGCAGATGATGTCTCATCAGTTTCAGAAACCGCTCTCCAACTCCAGGAAAAGATTCAAGGTTTAGAAAAGTTAGAAATTTGTATTTATTGTAATATTCATTTGTAATATGTATTTATTGATATTATACTGTATACACATATACATGTACAGTAGGCTCTCATTATTCACTGGGGTTTGGTTCCGGCCCCTCCCGCGAATGAAGATAATCTGCGAGTTCTATACCTAGAAGTAAAACCCCATGTATCATATTACATGCACGAATGATCAACCGGAAGTAAAATACTATGTATCTATTACATGTGCTAAAATATGCTTCTTAAACACATTCTATAGACAGTCTTACTCATTAATACAGGATTAATGAGTAGAATGTAGTAATGATTAAGAAAAACTTTTCAATTTTTACTGTTATATTTATTGATGATAAAATATAAATATTATACAGCGTATACTGTTGTAAAGCACTAGTATTAAAGTCTTTTTCAATTACATTCTTACAATCAACAAGCCTGTTATTGTTAGCCGGGGTGCAGCTAGCATTGAGCATCCATAACATATTAGCTCAGGATAGGAGTTGAATGTGCTTAGTTTCCTGAAGACTCCGATCTCATAGCTGTAGTAGGGTCGACCGGTCATAGACGAGCATAACATGAACAAACAAAACAACAAATAAAACAAATTAAAATGAACAAAGAAACAATTTGACTCTGAGAACTCCGTGGCATCGCCCTCTAGGCAGTGCCATCTTGGAGACATCACGTTCAATGCAAAAGTACATGAAGCGTAATAAAATTTATCCTTTTGGTACCATTTGTTAAACATGCTATAGAACATAAAATCTCACGCACAAACATTCTAAACATTAACTTAGGTACTGTACTGGAATAATAATTGAAAAAGACTTTAATACAACAGTTCAGAGGAAACTGTCGTTTCTTCAGAAGAAAGTCTTATTTCTTCAGAAGAGACATCCAGCGTTTTCTATCGCTTAGCCAGAGAAGACACACAGCGTTTGAGTGACATCATAGAGCTTAACTAGTAATTAAAACACACACAAAAAAGAGGCTCATTGTCAACTTGTGCGTGAATGATGAAAAAGGGGCGTTACATCATCTCAACCAATCAGCAGGAAGGAGGACAGCCAATGGCTGAATTTGAGTGAGGTGTCAGTTGCTCGGCAGTCCGCAAATACTCAAACCGTGAGTGCAAAACCGCGAATAGTCAAGAGCCTACTGTATGGACTAAAGCTTAGATCACTTTTGCCACTCAAGCCAAAAAAGCCCTTGTGGCTATTTATAGATCGATATCAAACAAAAGTGGGCTATTTATCATGTGTAGCTTTTTTTTTTGGAGTATTTTAGAATATTTGATGGCATGGTTAAACCTATCCTTTGTTATGGTTCAGAAATTTGGGGTGTTACATATTGTAAAACTATCGAACAAATCCAAATCCAAGCAGCACTGAGCGATATGTGACATCGCTTAGTGAGAGGCAACTCACTTAATCTCTCAGCTCTTGTTGTCTAGTTAATTCCCTGGCTTGTTTCTGACCTCAAAATCTTTCTCAGTGAAACTGACAGCAGCATAGTGCTGCACTACAGCAGGTCTATGAGAGCTTTTGGCAACATTATTTTAGATTGAGTTTATATTATAATAGTATTAACATACTATCATCATCCTCATTCCTCATTCATTTTCTCAACCACCTACACCTAATTTGAGTTGCAGTTAGGCTGGCACCCATCACAGCCGACTCTGAGCGAGGGCAGGGTACACCTTGTACAGTTCATCAGGCCACCATAGGACAGAAACACGCTGATATCTATGCAACTACTCTTTTACAAAGGTCAGCAATGGTTCTTTTACATGAGTCTCATTGTATACAGTAAGAGAAATGGCTGGCCTTTGATAACCCAGTTAGCAGTCCAGGGTTTACCTTGCTCTCCTCCAGAATCGGCTGAGATGGGTGTCAGCCTCCCTGAGACTCTAGCATAAAGTGGTCCAGAAAATGAATAATGAAAGAATATGTTATCATTAAATGCATTGTTTGGCCCTGGCTAACTGTCCAGGGTTTACCCTGCCCTCACTCTAAGAATATAATGAATATAGATGATTATTATTATTGTTGATGATGGCTTTATCACATATCAAGTATACACCAGAGACTTTTGTGCTTCTTGAATAAGGAAGGTTTGCTCTCCTTGCCATTTACGCTCTGTTTGAGGAAAAAAGTGCCAATGACATCACTGCTCCTGCTGGGTTCACCCAATGACACAAGCTTGGTATCATCACAGGAAGAATCATATACTTGAACTCGAGCTCTGTTTGGACTGGGTACACTTTCATCAGTACTTTGTTTAAACTGTACATAGTTTTTATCTAATGATTTATTATTTTTATTTAAATTTAGCTGTTAACACAATTTAGTAGAAAAGACATTAGCAGAACCAAGTGCTCGAAGTAACTACCGAACATGCATTTTGTGTGGCTCTCAATATTGTCATATGAACGCACAGGAAATGCTGACTGTTTCAGAAATATGGACCCAGGTGTCATATATTAGGTTATTGTCCTTGTAGAATTTCTGTGTGCAGTCATGAAGTCCAGGCTATTTTTATGTGAGTGGGATTTTTAAAGTTGTGTTTATGATTTCCAGCACACGTTAGATGTTTTGGAGACAAAGTCAGAGAGGCTAGATTGAGATGGTTTGGACATGTACAGAGGAGGGATAGTGAGTATATTGGTCGTAGGATGCTGAGGTTGGAACTACCAGGCAAAAGGCCCAGAGGAAGACCAAAGAGAAGATTTATGGATGCGGTGAAGGCGGACATGAAGGTCGTTGGAGTAAGAGTAGAAGATGCAGAGGATAGGGAGAGATGGAGGCAGATCATTTGCTGTGGCGACCCCTGAAGGGAACAGCCGAAAGGAAAAGAAGAAGAAGAAGAAGAAGAAGAAGAAGAAGTGTTTATGATTTCCAGAAGTGATTTATGTTACTGAGGGTTTCAGTGTGCAATAGACAACACACGAGATACACATAAACACATTGCCAGTTACGATGAACTTCCAAATTCAGAAGTTAAAGAAGTAGACTTATGGAAAGTAAACGTATTTTGGTGTAATAAGAGCCATAACTGCAATTAGCCAAATTAATAAAATGTGTCTGGTAAGATATAATGCTGCAAAATGACACAGGCTAAGACTGGTGTGTCATGGACTTTAATTACAGAACAAACTAATCTAGTGTAAGCTGCTTATCAATGTGTCGAGCTGTGTATGTGAGTGAAATGGAATATAGCACGGCGTGTGTGTGCTTGTATGTGTGGACTCGTACATCAGGACACTTAGTGGGCCTTTGAAGATTTCTAAACAAAATCCGGTGGATTATATTTGCACTTTATAGTAATGATCCGACTGCATGGATCTGTGCCATTTACTCCAAATTATTTCCTGGAATTACAAGTGATTAAAGAAGACTTTTTCTTTCTTTTTTCCTCAAATGCTTCTCCTTTGCTCCTGTTTTTTGTTTCTCACATATCTCTCACTCTACTTGTCATTCAATTTCCTTAGGAGTCTGTTTACACTAGACAGTGAGAAACAGGAAGTGACCGCAAGAATCCGGAGAAAGAGATGGCGGAGAGGACGAATGAGACTATCCACCAGAATGACATTCCATCGAAAGAGCACACACTAAAACACACAGATTTTAAACACACACCCACACGTATGTTCTATTGGCATATGTTGTCATGCAGGCAAAAAAAGCACACAGACACATAAGATATGGTGTACAAAAAGAAAATACATTAATATGTACTGTATGCACATTTTCAAACTGACTCTTCATCACAGTAAAGAATGTATTGAATGTATTGGACCAAAATCTGTGTTTTCAACTGTTGTGAAAATGTACAGTAAATTAAAAAATCATGATGTAAAGTAAATATTGACCGACGAGTAGACGGATTTAATAATTATCATTAAATTGTTATAAATAAATTGCACTATGAAATTGAGAGTGTGCATACTTTAATAAACTGACTGTGTGCTCCTATTTTCCTTCCAACACCCCATGATTGTGTTTTTTTATTCATTCATTTACTGTAACCGATTAATCCTAATTTGGCTCGCGCACGCAGGGTGGTGGTGGTGGTGGGGCATCCCAGCCGACTCAGGGTGCGGGAAGAATACACCCTGGACAGCTTGCCAGGCCATCGCAGGGCACAAACGTGCTGACGGATTTGCAGCCTACTCTTATTGAAAGTCAGCAATGGTTCTTTCACATGAACTTCACACCCTAGACAGTGAGAGACATGGGCCGGCCTTTGATAACCCAGTTAGATGCAATGGGAGGAATGACTGTTTTTGTTGCATACAATTCTAATTCATTCATAACTGTATCTGTACACACAAATTGCTGAATTGCTTAAAATTGTGTTTACACCCCGATAGCAATCAATAACTATGAGATATGAAAAGAAGCTCAGTTAAATGTAGCCACTGTAATCCTGTAAAAACACAAACCAATCAATTGTTTCGGTCCGAACAAAAAAGATCAAATCTATTACCCCGCAAAAAAATTGCTTTCTCAACCATCTGGAGCACACTATCCAGATAAGCATGTCTACAGAGCATTTAGTCAGTGTATGTTACTGCTGCTGACTGTGCAAGAGAAACTGCAAGTTTACTGAGGAATAGTAAAAAAAAAAAAAAAAAATCAACACTGCGACAATTACTTTTCACCCATCGATCTTCTAAACAAAAGAAAAAGAGAAGCAGGAAAAAATATTTTGATAAACAAAGACAATAACCAAGTATAAACATTGGTATTGATTTTAAATTATGATGTTGATTGAGGAAATAAAAAGATTCAAATGATGGGAGAGTGATGCGAATAAGAGTGGACCATTAGAAAATTTGTATTTTCTGTTGTTATTTTAGAGTTTTTTGTTTGTTTTTATTGTAACATTTTGGTTTCATCTACCCCCAGTGTAGCTAACTGGGTTATCAAAGGCCGGCCATGTCTCTCACTGTCTATGGTGTGAGGCATGTAAAAGAACCATTGCTGACTTTCGACAAGAGTAGGCTGCAAAGCCGTCGGCGTGTTTCCGCCCTGCGATGGCCTGGCGAGCCGTCCAGGGTGTACTCTACCCTCGCCCGAAGTTGGCTGGGATGGGTGCCAGCCTCCCCGCGACCCTAATTAGGATTAAGCGGGTACAGAAAATGAACTGATGAATGAACTGATTTCATCTAAAGAAACTCTGTTTTCAGCTCCATCCCAATTTCCCATGTTCCCTACAGCTTCCTGTAGAACATTAGCTGCACCCTTTAGAGTGCACTTCATATGCACTCTGCATATGCAAATGGGGACACAGCCTGACTTTATTTATGCAGAAAAAACTCTGTGAAGCTACTTGATTTGTGATCTATCTTTATTTTCTTTGGTGTGAATGAAAATAATAAACTCAACAATAAACCCTTTTTTGTGCCATTCAGTCTCTGTCTCAACGGAGCCAGAGTTTGGTCTACATTGGTAACAACAGACTTAAGTTTTTTTTGCTGAGGGTTGGAGTCTGTCAAGGTTGTCCTTTGTCATTGATTCTGTTCATAATTTTCATGGACAGAATTTCTACTTGCATCCGACGCGTTGAGGGGTTCTGGTTTAGTGGCCATCGGATCTCATCTTTGTTTGTTGCAGATGACGTTGTCCTTTTGGCTTCATCAATTCGAGATCTCCACTCTCATTGGAGTGTTTGCAGCTGAGTGCGAAGCAACCTGGATGAGAATCAGCACCTCCAAGTCCGAGGCCATGGTTCTCAGCCTGGAAAGGGTGGGATGGACCCTCTGGGTATGGTATGAGGTCCTGCCCCAAGTGAATGAGTTCAAGTATCTCAGGGTCTTGTTCACAAGTGAGGGAAGGATGGAGCGTGAAATCAACAAATGGATCGCTGCACCCTCTGCTGTAAAGCGGAGCCTGTACCAATCCATCGTGGTGAAGAGAGAGCTGAGCTACAAAGCAAAGCTTTCAATTTACCAGTCGATCTACGTTCCAACCCTCACCTATGGTGACGAGCTTTGGGTAGTGACTGAAAGAACAAAATCACATATACAAGCGGCTAAAATGAGCTTCCTTAGACGGGTTGTGGGGCTCTCCCTTAGAGATAAGGTGAGAAGTTCAGCCATCTGGTGGGGGAAGCATGGAGAGGAGCCACTGCTCTTCTGGGTTGAGAGGAGCCACTTGAGGTGGCTCGGGCATCTGGTTAGAATGCCTCCAGAACACCACCCTGGTGTAGTGTTTCAAACATGTTCAATCTGGAAGAGACCCTGGGGTTGGCCTAGAACACGCTGGTGGAACTGTCTCTCAGTTTGTCTGGGAATGACTTGGTGTCCCCCAGGTAGACGTTGAGGACTTGACTGGGGAGAGGGACATCAAAACCTCATTGCTTAGGTTGCTGCTCCTGTAACCAGGCCCCAAATTAAGTGGGGAAGTTGATGATGATGATGATGATGATGATGATGATGATGATGATGATGATGATAAACTCCTTTTGGAAGTGTCACCAAACATTACCAACTGTACCTTTAAGCAGCCTAATATCGCTCAACGCTAAACGCTTAATTCTCTCTGTGCCAGGAGGCACATAAGGCTTGGACATCAATCTGCCACTGGTGTCGGTCTGCAGCTGTGTGGTATACTTCGCCCCAAGAGCTTCAGCCAGCAACGGTCTGCTCTACTTCTGCCATCCTCCTCCAGGTGGTTTTTGGGTGGCCTCTTTTCCTGCGTCCTTCCGGGGTCCACTCCATAGCTACAGCGCAGTTGTCTTTCGGGTCTTTCCTGAGAATGTGGTCGATCCAGTTCCATCTATTTCTTCTAATTACTTTGCTGGTTTTCTTGGTTTCTGCCATTTCCAGGATTGTCTTGTTGGATATGTGTTGCTGCCAGCGCACCTTGAATATCCTTCTCAGACACTTGGCTTAGAATGCATCCAGCTTTCCCTCCTCTCCTTTGGTCAGCATCCAAGTCTCAGAGCCTTATAAAAGCACTGACAACACCAGGCTTCTGTGCAGGGAGGTTTTCGTCTTCTTGCTGATGTTTCCAGTTGCCCAGATTTTGCTCAGCCGCCTGTGCTGGGCTTTGACCAGGACTATCTTTCTCTTGACATCAGCTCCTCTGCCTCCATCTTTGGCTACAGTGACTCCAAGATAAATGAGGCTCTCCACCTCTTCTACTTCATTCCCTCTGACTCTCAACTTTTCCACAGACTTGCTGGTCACCTTCATGGCTTTGCACTTGTGGTCGTTCATCTTCAGTCTGACTTTGCAGGCGTTTTCCTCCAATCTGGCTGTCTTCTAGGTGATTCATGGTGGATGACAGAAGCGCAAGATTGTCGGAGAAGTTGAAGTTGAAGTTGAAGAAGTTCTCTGTTGTCCCTACACCTCTTCTGCATCTTCGCTCTCTGTCCTATTCTCTTACATTTTGTTCCTTACTGCCTTGCAGTATGTCCACCTTATTTCTTCATCTTTTAGCTGGTCCATGATGAGCTTTGGCTTGACTCTGTTGTTGTCTCTCTGTGGGCCTTGAGTCTCATCTTGATGCTGGTCCTCACCAAGTAGTGGTCACTGTTGGCATCTGCTCCTCTCTGTACCCTAGAGTCTCGAACAGATGATCTCCACTGCCCTCTGATCAATAGGTGGTCTATTTGATTCCTCACCTTCCCATCAGCTGATACCCATGTGGCCTTGTGAATGTCCTTGTGAAGAAATATTGTCCTGTTATGACGAGGCTGTTCATCTGGCTGAACTCGCACAGCCTCTTCCCATTGTCGTTCTGCTCTCCCAGGCTGTGCACCCCCATCGTCCTCTCGTATCCAGTGTTGCCTCCGCCCACCTTGGTGTTGAAGTCACCCATGATGATAATGTTGTCATTCTTGTTGCATCCATCAACTGTTTCCTGTAGCTCCTGGTAAAACTGCTCCTTCTCTACTTCCTTTTTTCGTTGTGGGGGGCGTAAACTTGTATGATTGTGGCCTTTCTTTGTCTTGAAATGAATCGAGCCATAATGATTCTCTTGCTGATGGGTGTCCATTCCATGAGTGCTCTCCTTGCTTGCTGGGTGACCATGGTGGCAACTCATTCTTCGGGCAACTCCTTGTCCCCACTGTAGAGCACTGTCTTCCATGATGTCAACTGTATCTTTCCGTCTCCCATCCACCTGCATTCACTGATCCCTAGAATGTCTATTTTATATTTCTCCATCTCCCTCACTATCTGTGCTGTTGCTCCTTCTTTGAACATGGCCCTGACGTTCCAATGTCTGATGTTCAGTCTGTATTCAGTCTGTTCAGTTCAGTCTGTATTTGGGGCTCGCAGTGGACCTTGTTGGGTGCTGAGCTTCCAGTAGGCTTTCACCCACCGCCGTCATATTGCCGGAGTCGGCGATTCCTGCTGCTCCCAGGCTGTCTTGCTGCTTGAAGTCCATAATTTCTGTAACTCTAGTTTTTTTTTTTGTTTGTTTTTTGTTTTTACAGGAGAAGATAGTTTGCCTTCTGCCCAACCTCCCCAAACTTGGAGGATCAGGGTTTTCTGTCAGGGTGTCCTTCCCTTAGACTCCATTGGGCCACGTGTGCAATCCGCCATCCGCCACTCGAGGACCGCGCTTCTACGCTGTGCAGTCCCAGCCTAATATCAGAAGGAATTAAAGACTTTTAGTATGGGATTAGATCTTTAAAGGGGTACACTTTACAGCCATATCCTAATGGTAAGAGAAGCAGTGTTGGGGCATAAAGGTCACTGGTTCGATTTCCGAACTAGCAGGAAAAATGTGTGGAAGTGGGGGAGTGAAAAGCACCTTTCCTTCCTCCACATTCATGGCTGAAGTGCCCTTGAGTGAGGCACTTAACTCCTAACTGCTCTCCAGGCATCCCCAATGTGTGTAGTAGCCCATTGTGTATGTGTGTGTGTGTGTGTGTGTGTGTGTGTGTGTGTGTGTGTGTGTGTGTGTGCACGCGAGTGTGTGTGCTTACTTTGGATGGTTTAAATGAAGAAGAAATAATTACGGGATTAATACAGTATATAAGAAATTGCTTTCTCAGTCACCTGGAGCACACTATGCAATTAAGAATGTTGTTGTCCTTCACAGAAAATCAATTAAACTTACAGATAAAAATTTAGAGGACTTAAAATTAATGATTGATAAAAGTTCCTGTCACATCACTGTGTAGAAGAGATGGAGTCAGATGATTGTTGCAGGTAAACAACAAAATCTTTATTAAAGATGCAACCAAACAGCTACAAACTTTAACACAGGAACAAAAGACTGGTTTGGGTCAAACCATGTTGCAACAGTACAATGTAAGCAAGGCAGAAAGCACAGGAAAACTATCTCAGAGGCTAGCGGCACAGAATCATTAACAGGAGCGCAAACTATGGTTAAACACAGATAGTGAATAACTATGCACGGTATGGTATACACTGGAAAATAAAAATGCAAAACTTCACCCAAGAACTTCGAGTGTCCGTATATAGGCTGGCATGTGAAGGTCATGTGATACAGAATTCAGAAGATCAGAGACTGAGTACAGCAGAGCATGCTGGGTAGTGCTTTGACTTGTTTGGGTCTGGTGATACTGTGAATATCATTGGTTGTGCTAAGTGATTTGGAGAAAATATCTAACTGCAATTTATCTAGGGCAGTGGTGGCCTGGTGGTAAGGTGTTGGATCACTGATCCCAAGGCTGGGGGTTCAAGCCCACCTGTCAATGGGTTGTCACTGTCCCCCCCCCCCCCCCCCCCCCACACACACACACAGAGTGCAGCTAACTGGGTTATTAAAGGCCAGCCATGTCTCTCACTGTCTATGGTATGAGACATGTAAAAGAACCATTGCTGACTTTCGTCAAGAGTAGGCTGCATACTGGACAGCGTGCTTCTGCCCTGTGATGGCCTGGCGAGCTGTCCAGGGTGTACTCTTCCCTCACCCAGAGTAAACTGAGATGGGCGCCACCCTCCCCGTGAGCCTAATTAGGATTAAGCGGTTCAGAAAATGAATGCAATAATATAACAGATATTCCGTTTTGATTTGCACTGTAGATTTGTATTCACCATATACATGAAAAAATGTAATTGTTGGTTCTGAATATCACTTAAAGCAGGTTTTGAAGTCTTGTGGTCTGTTTCAGCTCAGAGGATTCATCAGCCTTGATCAGTCACCTGATCTCCTGACAACATAACTGCACTGTTTATAGGCAAGTAAAAGGTTAAAATACAGCTGAATTAAGTCACATATTTCCATTTACGTGCATAGTGTCCACTTCTCATGCGCACCAGATAGGTTCTCATATGTGGCAGATAGTATCTCAAGTGCATGAGAAACCAATATTTTCTGTATTTTTTTCTTCTGTGTCCCCTTATGGACTCCACAAAGAAGAAATATCTACAACAGAGCAATTAAACAGTGATTAATGGCAGAAAAGTACATGAATATTCACTGTGCTGCTACGTTAGTAAAGTTTTGCTCCAAAGCTTTTGTTCAGATGAGGCCACCTGTTTGATTGGAGGAATATATAGATGAATTACAATTTGAAATTAATCAGTTCAGTTCATTTTCTGTAACCGCTTCATCCTAATTAGGGTCACGGGGAGGCTGGTGCCCATCCCAGCCAACTCACCACCACTGCCCATTTGAAATTAATGATAATTGTAATTTGCAAGTATTTAAGGTTAAGATTTTCACACAGCACATTTGTACAGCAAATTTATTTTGTGAATATCTAGATGACTCGGTCCGTCGCGTTGGCCAATAGGAGTGTTTGGATCAGGTTTAGGGATGATAGTTGGTAATCCGTCTTCTGAGAAAGCATATCTATAAAAATATGAAAATGACAAATTAGATTATTTGTGTATTAAATATTTACAATGATTTGTTATATATTAACTCATTTGCTACCGCAGTTACATATAGCTGCAAGCACTGGGAACAGTTCTCGCGTTCAATCCCAGCAGAAAATACATTTTTGCTTCAAAATGTGAATTTTGGGACTTTCATATTTCCAAATACTTGAAACATTAAACTTTGACGTGGAAGTGTTTTTTTTTTTCACCATTATGGGCATTGTAAATGTGATATATCAGACTTTATTGAAAGCATTTGTTTGTCTTTGTGAACAACAGTTTGCTGATCACAGACCGAGAATTGCCCCAGATTTTTAGCTGAGATTTACACGTTTTGTTTTCACGTTCTAATCCATGTAAACTGAACTACTGTACATGATTTGAAAGGTCTAAGTGTCAATTTTAATAGCATATCGTCAAAATCCATCAAAATCCTTTTTGTGAAAGCACAAGTGTCCACCATTTTGTTAGACCCGCAGACAAGCTGTTGTCAATGATGCTTTATATTAGTCATTATTTTCAGTTTAAGTATGCCAAGAAAGAGCCCCACAAGTGCAGTGTTTGCTTTGAGGATGTTAATAGAGAAGTACAGAGAAGGTCAGAGGGAGCTGCACTGTGCCTTTGTGGATCTGGAGAAAGCATATGACAAGGTGCCAAGAGAGGAACTGTGATATTGCATGAGGAAGTCTGGAGTGGCAGAGAAGTATGTTAGAGTGGTGCAGAACATGTATGAAAGATGTACGACAGTGGTGAAGTGTGCTGTTGGCATGACAAATGAGTTCAAAGTGGAGGTGGCACTGCATCAAGGGTCAGCTCTGAGCACCTTCTTGTTTGCTATGGTGATGGACAGGCTGACAGACAAGTTAGATAAGAATCTTCATGGGCTATGATGTTTGCAGATGACATTGTGATCTATAGTGAGAGCAGAGAACAAGTGCATGAAAATCTAGAGAGGTGGAGGTATGCCCTGGAAAGGAGAGAAATGAAGGTTAGCCTCAATATGACAAAATACATGTATGTGAACAAGAAGGACCCAAGAGGAACGGTGAAGTTAAAGGGAGCAGAGATAAAGAAGGTGGAGGATTTTAAGTACATAGGCTCAGCAATCCAGAACAATGGAGAGTGTGGAAAAGAGGTGAAGAAGCGTGTGCAGGCAAGTTGGAATGATTGAAGAAAAGTGTCCGGTGTGATGTGTGATAGGAAGGTATTGGCAAGAATGGGAGGAAAAGGGTACAAGACGGTGATGAGGCCAGCGATGTTGTATGGTCTAGAAACAGTTTCACTGAGGAAAAGACAGGAGGCAGAGCTGGAGGTAGCAGCAATGAAAATGTTGAGGTTCTCTTTGGGAGTAACGAGGATGGATAGGATCAGGAATGAGTACACCAGAAGGACAGCACATGTAAGAGGTTTTGGAGACAAACTCAGAGAGGTTAGATTGAGATGGTTTGAACATGTACATATTATACGATATGTGTGTATATATAGATGTGTGTATATATGTATATATATATATATATATATATATATATATATATATATATATATATATATATATATATATATATATATATATATTTATTATATGTGTATATGTGTATATAGGATCTACGTATGCATGTGCGTATATATAGATATGTGTGTATATGTGTATATAGGAGATATGTGTGTATATGTGTATGTAGGCTATATGCACATTTGTAGCTTAGTGTAGTCCCTTTTGTTGTCTTTTGTGCACTTTTTTGTATAATTGCTGATAAACAAAGAGCTGCTAAACAGATTTTAAATGTTCATGCAACAGTTGACAAAAGAGATCTCTTATCTTATCTTATCTTATCTTATTACACAAACCACATAATACAATCATGGGGAAGACATTTTGAATGTATATGTGAACAGAAGAAAACTTGGAGAATTGGTGAAAAAATGTTGTTCATGTTTGCAGTATTTATAAGCGCCATATGGATAAAAAAAAGAGTGTGATAAGTGTGTGATAAGCTCAGCCCTTAACCCACAATTGCTCAGTTGTATATAAAAAAATGAAAATTGTAAACGTCTCTGGATAAGAACGTCTGCCATATGTTGTAAGTGTAAGCCCCCAGGAACAAGGCCAAGCACAGAGCGCACTGCTGAAGAAACCTGTGGCAGGTATCTTATTTCTTCGGTAGTTCCCCAGGTGGAAGTTGAGATACATTTTGCAACACTGGCAGGGAGGGCATTGCCAGGAGGCAGGCGCATCGGCCATGAGCTCTTGTAGGCAATGGTCTTTGATGGTGCTTATCTATGATTGCACCCTGAGAGGTCATAGCCTGAAAATACACTGAATTATCCATAGTGAAGGCAAGGTATATGGAACTCCCAGACCACTGATGCCCCTGCAGCCTATGACTGGTTCCACAAAACTGAACAAGTCCAGGAAAAAACCCATCAGCACATATTAGCAATAAGCTGACAAACATAGATCTGACACATTCGCTGTAGGAGATCAATTGTGGGTATTTACATAGCGCTGCCAGAACTACTGTAGATGCAGAAAGCATTATGCAAAGTACATAGAGCCATATAAAGTTGTGAAATAAGTCAATTAAACAAATTAATTTTCAGCACTGAGAATAAACTATGGCTCCGAAAACATGTTGTCGCTCAAGTGAAATCTACTGATGGCTCCAAGAACCAGCTACTTCCCGATACAATACAATAATTATCAACTTTCGCAAGACTTCAAAGATTCAGCTCTAGTCACTACAGATATTTCTGACATTCAAGAGTGTGTGGCTCAATACTAAGTAACAATTCAAAATGTGCTACAACAAAGTAATCATATCTGCATACTGGAGGTGCGGGAGATTCTCATCAGCATTCTGACGACCTGGCAAGTTTGACAGATGTTGATATCTCTCAGATAGCAAAACTAATTAAGTTTATTGTATTTGGCCTGAATCTTACTGCTAAATTTACAGAATTATTTGTGAAAATTATGATTATTGGTCATTATTTTGTTACTGTGCTGGCTTTTCTCTTTCTAAAGGGTGTCATGTAGAGTGGCTTAGTCTTCTATGAATTTTTTCACTGCCTTGTTCCGATACAGACCAAAGGCTAGGGATGGATCTTTGAGGGGGTCCTTTGAGCATCTGATCTCAGATTGTTTTTACTATTTGTGTCTGCACAGAGTCACCTGGATTCAAATACACATTTAAACCAGCTCCGTCTCCACTGGTGACCATACTCTATCTAGTCCACTCTGTTAAACTACATGTTGTGCTTTCTTTGAATTCACCAGTCCAGTGTTTCCTTATCCCAATAACACACTGTGTAAACAAGATATGAAAATCATATAAAATAAAGGAAGAAATTCTTGACTGTGCTCATGTGTGCAGTGTTACCTTTCTTTCAAGGACCCTGGAATAATTTTGCGCAGTACAGTGGTACCTCACCTTACAAAAGACCCAACAAACGAAAAACCCAGGTTCCGAAATGCATTTACCTAAAATTTCCGTCTCTGGATACAAAAAAAAATTCACGTTACAATACCCATGACACAGCTCCCTCCCATTAGCTATTATGGAGCTGCATCTCCATAATACCCATGATGCTTTTCGTGTGCCTTCAACCCACTGTTCGTCACAGAGTTCTAATATGGGTAAACGACAAAGTTGAAGTTGTTTCATGAGTTTTTCGAGTGTGTTCATTGCAACTTTATTTTTTGGCTCAGGCTTTTAACCTTGCATAAACATTTGTAAGATTATAACTCTGCTAAGAAGACATGGTCACCACACACACACACACACACACACACACACACACACACACACACACACACACACACACGAGTGTAATTCCCAGTGCGAGTGAAAAGAAGAAGCGGGCTCATGGCATGCGGTTGATTGATATAGCAAAGGAATATGACTAAACCCGTCTACCATCGGAACAATATTGAAGCAGAAGGAGACCTTAAAAGGTATACTTTTATCATTTTTAAGGGTTTAGGGGTAGTATTGGAGGCCTTGGAACGAATCAGGCCTTTTCCATGTAAAATGCCGCTCAACTTACGAAAAAATCAGGTTACAAAACCACTTCTGGAATGGATTAATTTCGTAAGGTGAAGTACCACTGTATTTGCAAACACTGCACACTGCATTCTAGCCAGCATGCTTCGCAGTGCTCTCAGAACTATTAATTTCCACAACACACCTGCCAGCATTCATGCTGAAGATTCAGCACACTTTTATTGGACAAATTCAAGTGCAAGTTGTGAAGTGTTGCCTCTGTGTTTTTGTCGGCCCATACCAAGACTTTGATTTTCATGATTGCTTTCTGCCTTGCCATTTTTTTTTATCTCTGTACCATATCTTGAACTTTGCCTGGTTAACATTTTGTAATCTTATACTGTGCTGTTCATCTGATTGCCTGACCTATGACCTTTTGATCATTTTGGACTGTGTATATTACCTGTGCATATAACTACTGACCAAATTTAATAAAAATTACTGCAGAAAGTTTATTTCTAAGGTGGTATGGTTGCATTGTGTTTGGCACATCCACCTCACAGCAAAAAGGTCTGAAATTTGGTTCTCAGCATTGGCAAAGGTTTTTTCTGTGTGCAGTTTGCATATTCTCCTCTTGGTCTAGTCTAGTTTCCTCCTACAGTCCAAACATATGCACATTAGCGTAATAGACTGTTCCAGATTACCCTTAGATAATAGTGTTCATGTGAATGATTGTGCGTGTTGGCCCTGCAGTGTATTGGTGAGCTGTTCAGGGTGTATCGTGCCTTTGCACATGCATAGCAGTGCTCTGCTAGGAAATTGTCTGCTAAGAATTGTCTGCTAGGAAAAAGGGATTGCGAGCACATTATAAGGACACAGTGCAGATTCTCATTTCCCAAAGTGAGGGGATTTAAGGTTCATATAAATCCATTATTTTATACTGATGATGTTCTATATGAAAGATATACAGAGATTCTGAAGGTATTTCACTACATTAATCAACATTTGGGGCCAGGTGCCATTCATGCCACTCATGATTGATTGGTTTTATTTGAATTCTCCAAAAACTGTGTGACAAAGTGGGATTACTAGACGACACAGATAACTTCAGAAATTACTTTAATTTACTAAAATATTAACCAGACTAAAGTCAAGGGGAGGCTGTACACTCTGAATAGCTCACCAGTCCATTAAGAGGCAAACATACATACAACAATTCACATTCACACTAGGGAGCATTTCAATTCCAGAATGAAATAAGTTCCAGCCTCTTTCGAGATGGATAGTTCCAGAATCCAAGCTATGCATTCAGGTGAAACAGACTATATCTAGTTGGCATCTCCCCAACCCCACACATGAGCTCAGGCTCCTTTCCCACCAGAGAGGTGGCATTCCATGTCCGATACAGTCAGATTCAGGAGCCGAGGACGGTCTGACAGAACCCATGCCTTTGGTTGCCACCCAACTCACACTGACCCCGACTCCTATAGCCCCTCCCACAGGTGGTAGGCCCATGGGAGGGCGGACCCGTCTCCTCCTCAGGCTAGGCCCGGACAGGCTCCATGGGCAGAAGTCCAACCACCAGGTGCTTGCCTTCGAGCCCCTCCCCCAGACCTTGCTCTAGGATGGGGCTGCAAGAGACACTGTGTCCTTCTGTTTTTCTTCAGAGGGGTCTTTTGAGCCATACTTCATCTGATCCCTCACCTAGGATCTGTTTGCCTTGGGTAACCTCACCAGAATCATAATGCTCCCGACAACATAGCTCATAAGATCATTAGGACATGCAAACCCCTACATCTCAAGGTGGCGGCGATTCAAGGACCTTCTCCATCAGGCTATCTAGTGGTGCCTGCTCTGGGAGTACGGCATTCTGGACCCGTTGTCACAGGCCATTCGGTCCCTGTATCACTGTAGCCAGAGCTTGTCCTGCACTGGTCATAACATGACGAAAGTTGCTGCTTCGACTGCAAATCGCTCCAACGAGAGCTGGAAGTTCTGGATTGATGAAGCCATAAAGACAACATCATCTGCAAAAAGCAGATGAGATCCGATGGCCACCAAATCAGAACTCCTCAACTGTGCCTAGAAAATATAAATTATGAACAGAGTCAGTGACAAAGGACAGCCTTGGCGGACTCCAACCCTCACCGGAAACGAATTTGACCTGTTGTTACCAATGCAGACCAAACTCTGGCTCCAGTCAGACAGCAATCAAATGGCCTGTAGCAAGGAGTCTGGAACGCCGAACTCCCGGAGCACGCCCCACAAGATAGTCTGAGGGACAAAGTCGAAAGCCTTCTCCAAATCCACAAAACACATGTGGACAGATTGGGCAAACTCCCATGCCCCCTCCAAGATCCTGTGGAGCATATAGAGTTGGTCAAGAGTGCTATGGCCAGGACGAAAACCACATTGTTCCTCCTTAATCCTGTGTTCGACGATCGGTCGGATCCTCCTCCCCAGTACCCCTGCATTGACTTTCCCGGGTAGGCTGAGGAGTTTGATCCCCTGATAATTGGAACACGCCCTCCGGTTCCTGTTCTTAAAAATCGGGACCACCAATGTGATGTTGCAGAGACGTGTCAACCAAGACAGTCCGACAGCATCCAGAGCCCTGAGATATTCATGGCGGATCTCATCCAACCCCAGAGCCCGACCACCGACGAGCTTTTTGACTACCTCAGTGACTGCCACTCCAGTTATAGGCAGATTCCTGCCCAAACCCACAGGGTCTTCCTCCTCCATGGAGGGCATGTTGGTGGGATTGAGGAGGTTCTCAAAGTATTCCCTCCACTTTCTGACAACATTCCCAGCCAAGGTGAGCAGCTTCCCACCTCCACTGTAAACAGTGTTTGTGGAGAACTGCTTCCCCCTCCTAAGGTGTCGGATGGTGGTCCAGAACCTTTTTGAGTCCAACCGATAATCACTCTCCAGGCCCTCACCGAACTCCTCCCCCGCCCAAGATTTTGAATCTGCGATAGCTTCGGCTGCAGCACATTTGGCCTGCCGGTACCTGTCTGCTGCCTCGGGAGTCCCACAGGCCAATAAGACCTGATAGGCCTCTTTTTTCAGCTGGACGGCCCCCATCATCACAGGTGTCCACCACCGGATTCGGGGGTTACTGCCACGATGAGCACCAATGACCTTCCAGCCAAAGCTATGGGCTGCTGCCTCAGCAATGGAGGCACGAAACATGGCCCTTTCGGATTCCATCTCACCCGCCTCCTCCAAGACGTGGTTGTAGCTCTGCTGGAGGTGGGAGTTAAAGGCCTCTCGGACAGGAGACTCTGTGAAATGTTCCCAGCAAACAATAATTGCACGCTTGGGCCTGCCAGGTCAGGAAGGCAGCCTCCCCCGCCATCAAAGCCAGCTCACCACCAAGTGGTGATCGGTTGACAGCTCAGCTCCCCTCTTCACCAAAGTGTCCAGAACACGCAACTGCAAGTCCGGCGACACGACTACAAAGTCAACCATCAAACTGCGACATCGGGTGTCCTGGTGCCAAGTGCACTTATGGGCACCCATATGTTCGAACATGGTGTTCGTGATAGACAAACTGTGATGAGCACAGAAGTCCAACAATGAAACACCATTCTGGTTCAGACTGGAGAGGCCATACCTTCCGATCACACCCTTCCAGGCCACACTATTGTTGCCCACAAGGGCATTGAAGTCTTTCAAGACAACGAGTGAGTCTCCCAAGGGAGCATTCTCCAACACACCCCCTAAAGACTCCAAGAAGGGTGAGTACTCTGAACTGTCATTTGGTGCATAAGCACAAATAACAGTCAGGACCCGTCCCCCCACCCAAAGGTGGAGGGAAACTACCCTTTCATCGACCAGGGAGAACCCCAACGTTTGGGCACTGAGACCGGGGGCAACAAGGATGCCTACACCGGCTCGCCACCTCTCTCCATGAGCAACTCCAGAATGGAATAACGTCCAGCCTCGTTGTGGTGAGCCCGGCTATATCTAGTCGGCATTTCTCCACCTCACGTACCAGCTCAGGCTCTGTCTTCACCAGAGAGGTGACATTCCATGTCCCAAGAGTCAGAGTCAGTCATCGAGAATCGGTCCGACAGATCCCATGCCTTCAGCTGCCACCCAACTCACATTGCACCTGACCCCAAAAGCCCCTCCTACAGGTCCATGGGAGGACAGACCCATGTCTCCTTTTTAGGCTGGCCTTGCGGGGCCTTTGAGACTTTGAGCCCTCCCCCAGGCCTGCCTCCAGGGGGGGATACCGATGACCCGTGTACGGGCAAGGGAAGCTGTATCCTTTTATTTTAATTTAGCATAGAGGTCTTCTGAACTGCACTTCGTCTGGGCCTTCACCCAGGACCTGTTTGCTTTGGGTGACCCTACCCAAGGCATATTACCACTTAATCTTTATTAGGATCATCGGCTAGCACCCATCTCAGCTGACTCTGGGCGATAGCACGCCAGGCCAATGTAAGGCAGACACAAGCTGATGACTATGCAACTCCTCTTGATGAAAATCAGCAATGGTTCTTTTACATGAACCTCTCACCACAGACAATAAGAGACATGGCCAGCCTTTGATAGCTCAGTTAGCTGCACTGGGGTACAGCAGTGAAAACCCATTGACTTGAACCCCCAACCTTGGAATCAGTGCTCCAGCATCTTACCACCGGGCCACCACTGCCTCATAATAATAATAATAATAATAATAATAATAATAATAATAATAGCCATGTGTTGGCCTGATGAGATGTCCAGATTGTACCACCCCCCTTTGCCCGAAGTCAGCTGAGATGGGCGCCAGCCTCCACGCAACCCAAGTTAGGATTGAGTGGTTCAGAAAATGAAAGAATCTTCTTCTTCATTTCCTTTCGGCTGTTCCCTTCAGGGGTCGCCACAGCGAATCATCCATCTCCATCTCACCTGATCTTCTGCATCTTCTTCTCTTATGCCAACTACTTTTATGTCCTCCTTCACCACATCCATAAATCTTCTCTTTGGTCTTCCTCCTTCTGCCTTTTAGTTCCAACCTCAGCATCCTACTACCAATACATTCACTATCACCTCCTCTGTACATGTTCAAACCATCTCAATCGAGCCTCTTTAACTTTATCTCCAAAACCTCTTACATGTGCTGTCCCTCTGATGTACTCATTCCTGATCCTATCCATCCTCGTTACTCCCAGAGAGAACCTCAACATTTTCTTCTCTGCTACCTCCAGCTCTGCCTCCTGTCTTTTCCTCAGCACCACTGTTTCTAAACCATACAACATCACTGGCCTCATCACCATCTTGTACATTTTTCCTTTCATTCTTGCTGATACCTTCCTATCACACATCACACTGGACACTTTTCTCCAATCATTCCAACCTGTCTGCACACACGTCTTCACCTCTTTTCCACACGCTCCATTGCTCTGGATTGTTAGGACTAAGTACTTAAAAATCCTCCACCTTCTTTATCTCTGCTCCATCTAACCTCACCGTTCCTCTTGGGTCCTTGTTGTTCACACACATGTATTCTGTCTTACTAAGGCTAACCTTCATTCCTCTCCTTTCCAGGGCATGCCTCCACCTCTCTAGATTTTCCTGTACTTGTACTTGTTTTCCTGTACTTGCTCTCACTCAGATCGAAATGACATCTGCAAATATCATAGTCCCGGGAGGTTCTTGTCTAACCTCGTCTGTCAGCCTGTCCATCACCATAGCAAACAAGAAGGGGCTCAGAGCTGACCCTTGATGCAATCCCACCTCCACCTTGAACTTTTCTGTCATGCCGGCAGCACACCTCACCGCTATCTTACATCCCTCATACATGTCATGCACCATTCTAACATACTTCTCTGCCACTCCACACTTCCTCATATCACAGTTCCTCTCTCAGCACCATATCATATGCTTTCTCCAGATCCACAAAGGCACAATGCAGCTCCCTCTGACCTTCTCTGTACTTCTCTATTATTGTCCTCAAAGCAAACACTGCATTAGTGGTGCTCTTTCTTTCCATGAAATCAAACTGTTGTTCACAAATGTTGACCTCTGCCCTTAGTCTAGCTTCCACTATTCTTTATCCATAACTTCATCCTATGGCTCATTAACTTTATCCATCTGTAGTTGCCACAACTCTGCACATCTCCCTTATTCTTAAAAATAAGTGGGCACTAGCACACTTCTCCACCATTCCTCCAACATCCTCTCACTGTCTGAGACCTTGTTGAATGTTCTTGTCAGAAAATCTATTGCTATCTCTCCTAGACACTTTCATACCTCCACAGGTATGTCATCAGGATTAACTGCCTTTCCACTCTTCAACCTCTTCAATGCCCTCCTCACGTCACCCTTACTAATCTTTGCTACTTCCTGGTCCTCAAAAGTCACCTTTTCTACTCTTTTTTCTTTTTCATTTTCCTCATTCATCAGCTGTTCAAAGTACTCTTCCCATCTTCCCAGCACACTTCTGTTTGGCCTTTGACACCGCTACCTTCGCCATACGCTGTGTCTCCCTGTACTCCTGTTTACTCTCTTCAGTCCTCTCAATGTCCCACTTCTTCTAAGCTACCCTCTTCTTTTGTACACACTCCTGCACTTCATCATGCCACCACTGTCTCCTTATCTACTTTCCTTCCAGAGAACATACCAAGTACTCCCCTACCAGTCTCTTGATCACATTATCTGTAGTTGTCCAGTCATCTGGTAGCACTTCCTGACCACCCAAAGCCTGTTTCAACTCCTCCTTGAAGACAACACGACACTCTTCCTTTATCAGCTTCCACCATTTTGTCTTCTGTTATCTTTTTGCCTTCTTCACCCTCCTCACCATCATCATCATCCTGCACACCACCATCCTATGCAGTTTGGTAACAATCTCACCCACTACTAATTTGCAGACACTGACTTCCTTCAAATTACATTGTCTGCACAAGATGTAGTCTACCTGTGTGCTCCGTTCTCCGTTTTTATGTCACCCTATGCTCCTGTCTATTCTGGATGAAAGTATTGACCACAGCCATAATCATCGTTTTTGCAAAATCTATCAACGTCTGTCCTTCTCTGTTCCTGTCCTGGATGCCAAACCTGCCCATCACTTCCTCGTCCCTTCTGTTGCAGCACCAACATGTCCATTGAAGTCTGCACCAATGACCACTCTTTCACCTCTGGGGGTACTCTGCATCACTTCATCTAACTCACTCCAGAATCTCTCCTCTTCTAGCTCACATCCTGCCTGTGGGGCATATGCACTAACAACATTGAACATCGTGACTTCAATTTCTAACTTGAGACTCATCACTCTATTTGACATTCTTTTCACTTCTAGAACATTCCTGACAAACCCCTCCTTCAAGATGACTCCTACTCCATTTCTCTTCCCATCCACACCATGATAAAACAGAAAATGAAAGAATGAATAATAACAGTGGGCAGTGGTGGCCTGGTGGTAAAGATGCTGGAACACTGATCCTAGGGTTAGGGGCTCCCACTCTCCACAAGGTTGTCACTGTCCCCCCCAGTGCTGCTAACTGGGTTATCAAAGGCTGGCCATGTTTTTCACTGTGAGAGGCATGTAAAAGAACCATTGCTGACTTTTGTCAAGAGTAGGCTGCATAGCCGCCAGCATGTTTCTGTCCCTTGCTCGGGGTTGTGCTTGGAAGGGAATCTGATGTAAAAACCTATGCTAATTATGACTTCCATAAAGACGGAGGCAGATGATTCGCTGTGGTGACCCCTGAAAGGGAACAGCCGAAAGGAAAATAATAATAATAATAATAATAATAATAATAATAATAATAATCATGTGATATGGACAAGTATGAGTTTTAATAAATTGTTGTTTAAGAATGTTGGACTACTTACCTCCCATAGTGCATTACAGAATCATAATCATATATAGTGTTTAAATTGTTTGTCTGGTACTTTTTAAAGTTGTGTTCATGACCTGCAGAGAAGAAGCAAGGTGTTTATTTATTTATTTAAAGAATATTAAGAAAATTATTGAGGAAATTAAAATAGGTGGTACACGGAGATTGTAATAATAATAAACAAATAGTTTGGATTTGAAAGGCGGGATGTTTTGTAGCAGAGAGCAGAGAAGGATGAAACAAACCTTCAAGGATATTTTCCCACATGATAGTGACGTAATGGTCGCGATCAGACCGTGACTGTTCGTGAACAAAGCCGAGCACATGCATGAGCTCATGAGTTGCCACACCTGACCACATGCATGCTGGAGTTTGCAGTGAGAGTGGCTGTGGTCCTCCGACCCTTCCCACGAAAGACCAGCATCTGTAGAATTGATAGTTATGTACAGAGCATAAGCATCTCCACAGGAACAATAAATTGCATTAATAGTAGGTTTTGTTTCATATAATAATCTCTCATCCCACAGTAAATCAGAAGGAACAGGAATAAATAGAGAAAATAATCCTCATTTATTAAGATAGCATTATTAGTTCAAGAGCTACAGTATTTTAAAATCTTCAGGATGAATTCCCTTTAAGGTTTATTTTACACTGAAATTGCCAAAATTCCAAAAATTACTTTTTCATACATCAGTTAAATACAGTGCTTCTCAAACTGTGGGACACGGTATGATGCTGGGGGGTGGAGGTGGTGGTGGTGGTGGGGGGGTTACGGTGTGATGTCCGTTTGTTGTTGTCTGAAGCTGGGGAACATGCTTTTCTGGAATAGCGTACAAGAATTAAGTGTAATTGCACCCCCACTCCACTAGTTGGTAGTGGCACTCTCATTGTTCCACTATGGTATCACGTTTTTTTGCATGAACAAACGATATGAAGTGCGGTCAATGATGTAGAGAAAAATTAGACTATGCACAGGCCCCTTTCACACGGTAATTCGGCTTCAACCTCCGGTCAGGGTAAAACATTGCTTTGGGTACTATTTCACTTGAAAGTTGATATCTTTTGGCATCCTTACAATTGTATGTTATGAAATATAACAACATCGAATTTAACTGGAATACTTTATTTTCACGGAATACAGATCAGATTTACAGTTGGAGAGTTCACTACAGCATGGCAACATCTTGAGAAGGGAATAGTGACAGGATGCACAATCGCACCTATATTATTTGTAATAGGGATGAGCCTGATGACCACAGCTGCAGAAAGAGAGACAAGAGGCCCTAAGATGAACTCAGGGGTGCATCAACCGCCTCTAAGAGGATTTATGGATGACCTAACAGTTACAACATCAACACATGTACAAGCAAGATGGGTACTAGCCTCATTAGATGACACTATTACATGGGCAAGAATGAAGTTTAAGCCGAGGAAATCAAGATGCTTAATACTGAAAAAAGGTAGAATCAACCAGCAGGTCAAACTAAAGGTGCAGAGTGAAGAAATCCCTAGTATAGTAGAAAATCCGATCAAGTGTCTAGGGAAGTGGTTTGATGCAACTTTGAAAGATACGAACCAGTCAAAAGACATTCAACCAACAGTAAAAGGATGGCTTAGAGTAGTAGATGGAAGTAAACTGCCAGGGAAATATAAAGCTTGGATTTACCAGCACGGAATCTTACCCAGGCTGATGTGGCTGCTACTGATCTATGAGATAGCGATGACGCATGTAGAATCAATAGAGAAGACAGTCAGCAGCTTTGTTAGAAGATGGTTAGGGGTTCCACCAAGCTTTACATCAATTGGTTTATACAGTAAGACAGCACAGTTACAATTACCACTATCATCAGTAATTGAAGAGTTTAAGGTAACAAAATGCAGGACAGTACTAACATTAAGGGACTCGAAAGACCAGAAAGTTCAAGAGGCAGGGGTACAGACAAGGTCTGGAAGGAAATGGTCAGCAGCAGCAGCAGTAGATCAGGCAGAGAGTATACTAGAGCTAAGAGACAAGATCGTAACACTTGTAGAGGGCGTGCAAGGAATGGTACATCACACTTCCAACAATGGAACAAGGCAGATAGGACAGAGAAAAGAAGCATGGTTCAGGAAGAAGTGAGAAGAGAGGTGGAGGAAGCAAGGATATCACGTGCAGTAGAACTAGGAAAGCAAGGAGCTTGGGCGAGATGGGAGCTACCACACAAAGTAAGATCACGTGGTCAGACCTCTGGAAGATGGACCAATTCAGAATATCTTTCCTGTTAAGATCAGTATATGACACTTTACCCTCACTCAGCAAATCTTTTTCAGTGGGGACTCGCACAGGATCCAGCATGTAAGTTATGTGGGAAGAGAGGAACCATGGCTCACATATTATCAGGATGCATAGTGGCCTTGAAGCAAGGGACGGTATAGATGGAGACATGACAGGGTATTAGAGAAGCTAGCAGACATAGTAGAGAAGGAAAAGAACCAGGGAAACGAACAACAAAGAAGAAGCAGGAAATAATACAGTTTGTCAAAGAAGGAGCTAAAACCCCAGCAGGGGACCAACGCTGGACAGAAGCCATCGGTGCTCGACGCTGGTAGGGACTGGGACCTTAGAGTGGACTTGAGGAGGAAGCTAGTTTTCCCAGACATTGTTACAACAACTCTGAGACCAGACATGGTTTTGTGGTCAACTCCAGGTGAAGACTCTTATAGCAATAGAACTGACTGTACCATGGGAGGAGAACTGTGAAGCCAATGAGAGGAAATCACTGAAGTATGCAGATCTGATAGAAGAATGCAGACAAAAGGGTTGGAAGGTGTCACTGTTTCCAGTTGAGATCGGGTGCAGAGGGTTCCCGGCACAATCAGTGTGGAAGTTGATGACAGCACTAGGAACAACATCATCATTACGGAAATACGCAGTGAGGCAGTTAGCTGAGGCAGCAGAGAAGGCATCATGCTGGGTATGGCATCGACGAGATGAGCTGAACTGGACGCCTGGAAGCGAGTAGTGGTTTGGCCACCATTACTGACCCGCCAACTGGAGGATGTCATGGTTTAGGGTCGAAACATCCGAGGAAAGTTGGAGACCATCTGATGACAATTCCAGGCAGAGAGTGTGGCGAATCAAGTCGAGCATTGACAGTATGCCTTGACTTTCATGCAGAATACCATCATCTGTAAGTTAATTTAGGTTTAGCTTTTTTTGGTGTCAATATAGTTCATTCTTGTTGCGCTGTTGGCTGTCAAAACCGTGCAGGCGGTCGCAAAGAAGTAACTTTTCACGTGTATATCAGTTTCAGTGTGTTCCCCCCTAAACTGGTACTGAGATGGCACGTGCATGTACTGTATAGATTTTTGGCCATTGTGCATCAATATCTCAGGTAAACTTGTACCTATATCTTTAACGAGTTAATTGTTCACATTACAAGAATGTAAGAAGTGGGTGGCACGGTGGCGTAGTGGTTAGCACGTCCGCCTCACAGCAAGAAGGCCCGGGTTCGATTCCCGGCCTGGGCGTTTCTGTGTGGAGTTTGCATGTTCTCCCCGTGCTTGTGCGGGTTTCCTCCGGGTGCTCCGGTTTCCCCCGCAATCCAAAGACATGCACTGTAGGTTAATTGGCCGTTCTAAATTGACCGTAGTTTCTCTCCTGCAGCGGCACTGGAACCCAGTCGTATCGGCACTTGCCTTTCCATTGGATCCTTCCGGTGGCGCCGAGACAGGGGGGGGACTTGCTGCTTGGGTAACAGCCTGTCCCTCATTACTCCCTACCCAGGCTCTGTGCACTGGGGAGTATCACCAGTCGGGATACTGGCCAGAGCGCAGCCATAGTCCTTCGGGACTGACGGAGGCCTACGCTACAAGAATGTATGTAACTGGTCTGTTATTGTGTATCTTTGTAATCAATACAAAATATGCCATGTTGCTACTGCTCATTTATATGATGTAATATTACATGTGTAGCATAACTGTAAGTGTTTGTGGTTATAAATGTGTAGTGCCCTTTTGTATATTTTCATCTCTCAAGTTCTGGGGACAGGCTGCAGGTTCTGATTCCACTTGGAAGCTCTTTGTTCTAACATCAAGCAAATAAAACTAACATACATGCCTCAGATGATTGATTTCTGAACCTGAGAGCGATACTTGTGTGGAATATATTGATAACATTTTCGAGATTGTTCATTCTCTTGTACAAAAAGTATCAATTGAAATCCCTGCTACACTATACTAAGACAAGAGAGGTGGGTGTGGCAGTTGACATGGGGAATATTATTAAGGTCTGTACTTCCTATTATGTGTCGATGTTAAGAATAAAAAACGCACAATTGTTTTAATTCTGTAATGTGTGTGGGGGAGATGTGGGTGGGTGGGGCGCATTTTTTTTGTATTTTTTTTAAAGTTTCATATCTTGAGAATCGGATATTTTACATTGTTTTAAATATTAAATAATCCGATCAAAATCACAATAATCAATACTTTTTGAACAGGATGAGAGTTTATTGGAATTTCTCAAAATTTTCCTTCATTCATTCATTTTCTGAACCGCTTAATTCTGTTACAATCACAGTACAGCCTGGAGCAAGCACAGGGAGAATATGCATCCTGTAGCTGCTCGCATTCGATTTAAAACATTTAATGATTGCCAAAAACGGACCTGCACCTTCCTACCTCAAAGCACTTATCACACCATGCACTGCACTGTATTCTCTCAGATCCTCTAGCACAGGGGTGTCAAACTCATGCCACAAAGGGCCATGCGGCTGCAGGTTTTTGTTTCATCCATGCAGCAGTACACCTGACTTTGCTCATTTAAACAAACAGTTTGAGTCTTCAGGCTGTTGATTGGTCAATCTGTGTGCTCTGTACAGAGACTGACCAATGAACTACTTGAAGACTTAGATCAGCTATTTAAATGAGCAAAATCAGGTGTGCTGCTGCTGCTGCTTGGTTGAAACAATAACCTGCAGCCAGGCATTTTGTGGCATGAGTTTGACACCCCTGCTCTAGCACTGCGAGACTGATCCCTCCCTCTACCAAGGGACAAGGGTAAAATGCATCTAAACTCTTCTCTGTTCTGGCTCTAAGGTGGTGGAATGAGCTTCCTATGGACATTCGGACAGCTGAATGGGTATCGTCACTGGGTATCGTCAAATGACCACTGAAAACTTTTTCAGCAGTACTTAGATTAAGCACTATGCTGCACAGACACACACACACACACACACACACACACACACACACACACACACACACACACACCATCTGAGTTTGACTGACAGTTATACTTAATCTGTGTTCTAACAAACCAGTAAAAGAATATATTCACTGGTAGGTAGGATAGGATAATACATTACGTATTATCCCGGGGGAAATTTTGGTTATGTCGTAAAACACATAGTACACAACAAAACACCGAAACACAACGTACATTTCGACAAGTACTAAAAACATACACAAATAAATACATTTTCTACAAATAAATATTGTCCAAAGAGCACTCAAAGATTGCAGTGAGACATGATTAATAAGCGTTGGTGAAGAAGTGAAACACAATTTGTATAAAGAAGCTACATGTAATAATTAACTATCATTAAAACAACGAATAGCAGCTGGTACAAAAGAAGACGGAACCTGTTTGTTCTGGCTATCGGCATGCGCAGATGGCGTCCTGATGGAAGAAGTTCAAAGGCACAATTGAGAACGTGAGAACTGTCATTTACAATTTTCTGCACCTTATTGGCGATTTGCTGCTCGCAAATTTGGCCGATAAAATTTACTGATTCAGAGCCAATGATTTTTCGTGGTGTGTTAACAATTTTGTTGAGTTTAGCTTTGTTTTGAACAGACAGGTTACCAAACCAACAAAGTAGATTAAAAGTTAATGTGCTTTGTATAAACGTTTTGTAGTAGAGAACCATGAGTGTACGATCAATTCTAAAAGTGTTTAGATGACGAAGTAAGAACAACCTCTGCTGACCTTTCTTGTACACATAATCAACATTATCATTCCGGGATAATTTCGAATCGAGAACAGCGCATAAATATCTGTATGTGTTCACAATGTCAATGTGTTCATTGTTGATTGTAGCAGGGTCCAAAGAATTACAGGAGTTCCTGAAATCTATAATCATTTCCTTTGTTTTTTTAGTATTCAAGATCAGAAAGTTATCTTTGCACCAATTTGTAAAGTTATAGACCTCATCTTTATGGTCAAGGTCAGCAAAATTATAAAGGGAAGCAATAGTGACATCATCAGCAAATTTGATGTTAAAACAGTTTGTTGCCTCACTGACACAATCGTTGGTGTGAATGATAAACAGAATGGGTGATAAAACGCAACCTTGTGGTGCTCCAGTGGACAGGCTGGCAATAGAGGACTTCATTCCATTAACAGTAACACACTGAGGTCTGTCAATCAAAAAGATGTTAATCCATCTGATTAAGTTACCGTTTACATGCAAATTGGAAAGTTTCGACAGAAGCAGATGGGGTTGAATTGTGATGAAAGCATAGAGACTTTAAAGCTCTTCTGTAAGTCTCTCTGGATAAGAGCATCTGATAAAAGCTGTCAGTGTAAATGTAAATGTAAATTTAAAACATGTAAACTCCACACATTAGTGCCTGACCCTGGGACCTACTTACTGTGTAGTGGATATGCAACCAATTTCTTTTATTTAAAATTGAAATTTAAATCTTTAAACCACTGTTTTAATCAGTTCAATTTATTTTCTGTAACCGCTTAATCCTAGTTAGGGTCACGGGGAGGCTGCCGCCCATTCCAGCCGACTCCGGGCGAAGGCAGAGTACACCCTGAATAACTCGCCAGGCCATCGCAGGGAGAAAACACGCCGACGGCTATTTAGCTCCTCTTGTCGGAAGTCAGCAATGGTTCGCTTACATGAACTTCGCACCATAGACAGTGAGAGACATGGCCGGCCTTCGATAACCCCGTTAGCGGCACTGGGAGGACAATGACAACCTGTTAAGAGTGGGGCTTGAGCCCCAACCTTAGGATCAGCGATCCAGTGCCCTATACCCCTAGGCCTCTACTGCCCAGTGTTATTAGGTCTTTCCATTTAAAAATGATCTGAACATTATGGCTATAAATGTGCCACTGGTTGATAGTGAAACTGAAAAAATGAAGAAATAAAGCTCACCCATATTTAGGTGTGATATCAACAAAATCAACCTGATGTGTACGTGGAACAAATTTCACACATGTTGCAGATGAGATGTGCAGCATTCCCTTCTCAATTGTGATATGGTCCATGATATCTGCAGCAGAATATAATACAGTTTTAATACGACCGTCTCTGGGTTAATATAACAGTACTATATAATATTTTGGTAAATGTAGCACATTCAACTGAAACAAACATAAAATGTTTAAGTATGAGTCTGGGCCACCAGGAACTGCCTGAACAGCTTTGATGTTATTTTGAAGTGCCTGAACCTGTAACGGAGGACTTCACACCATTGTACCAAAACATACTGTACTGTTTATTCGTGGTTTAATGATAGTAATAGAAAGTGTTGAGCAACATCTCCAATATCTGAAGCATGTGCTCAACTGAGTAAAGATCTGGTGAATGTGAGGATGGTAGCATATGAAATGCGTAACTTTCAACAAAACTTCTCTGGTTTATCTAAGATTTCTAGAAAGTAAAGTTTTCACATTTGGGAATGCTTATAGATCAAAGGAATCTAAATTTGAAAATTTTAGTCGCGGGGAGGTAAACGGTGCTGTAAGATATCTAATAGCGTTAGAAACATCCAACTACCACCAAAATATAACTGACAGACTGCTGATTCAGGAAGCGGCCAAAGGATTTCAGATTTTTTTTAATAATTACTGAGCTGATGTCAGGGATTCTTTAATATTGTGAGATAGGACAATTGCTGTTGTTATCTTTTTTATTTGGGAGATTGATAGGCAAGCCTTAAGTGTTGTGTTCTTTATAGACACTGCTGAAGCTGTCTCTGTGAAACTGTAGCTATTCCTACAGTAGTAATACAGGGATCCCTCACTACTTCACGCTTCAATTCATGCGGCTTCAGTGCATTTTTTTTTTTAAATGTTCGAATGAAAGGAAAAGTGTACAAGACAGTGTTGAGGCCAGCGATGTTGTATGGTTTAGAGACAGTGGCCCTGGGGAAAAGACAGGAGGCAGAGCTGGAGGTAGTAGAGATGAAAATGTTGAGATTCTCTTTGGGAGTAACGAGGATGGATAGGATCAGGAATGAGCACATCAGAGGGACAGCACGTGCTAGATGTTTTGGAGACAAAGTTAGAGAGGCTAGATTGAGATGGTTTGGACATGTACAGAGGAGGGATAGTGAGTATATTGGTAGTAGGATGCTGAGGCTGGAACTACCAGGCAGAAGGCCTAGAGGAAGACCAAAGAGACTATTCATGGATGTGGTGAAGGAGGACATGAAGGTCGTTGGTGTAAGAGAAGAAGATGCAAAGGATAGGGTGAGATGGAGGCAGATGATTCGCTGTGGCGACCCCTGAAGGGAAAAGCCGAAAGGAAAAGAAGAAGTTTTACTTTTTTTCGATTTTCCGTTTTTTTTTTTTTTTTTAAATGTCATTTTGAGTTTAACGTGCTCTCTGTAGTATGAGACGTACCTACATAATACGCTACTTTATGCATGACGCTGCGTCCATTGTTTACAAATGACAGACTGAACATGCCCCTCCTTCTTCCCAGTTCACTGCGTGTTACTGTTTATGTTCATGTTCATGTTAGACGTTTTGGAGACAAAGTCAGAGAGGAAGACCAAAGTGACGATTCATGGATGTGGTGAAGGAGAACATGAAGGTAGTTGGTGTAAGAGAAGAAGATACAGAGGATAGGTTGAGATGGAGGCAGATGATTCACTGTGGCGACCCCTGAAAGGAACAGCCGACAGAAAAGGATGATCGAATTAAAAAATAAGTAAATTAAAGAAGAATGGGGGAAAAGTTAAGGAAAATGCAAAAGAAAAAAAAAACCCTAAACAAAACAAAAACAACCCAACCCCCCCCCATCCAATCCCATCCAATCCCATCCAATCCCATCCAATCCCATCCAATCCCATCAAAGGTAAGGTAAGTCTGTTGGGTTTTTTACACCCGAGCCTAGTGGCCCATTTATACTGCTGTGTGAATAGAGGCACACTTGTGGTTGAGACATTGCCCAGAGGTCTTAGCACAGTCGAGGTCTCAGTGGGATTTGAACTCACAACCTCCTGGTCATGAGCCCAGCACTCGAACCACTACACCACCGGCCCCCACTCCATCAAAACTACTTACATTTTTATGTGAGGTGCGCATCTGAGTCTGTACATGCGCATCTGTGTGCGAGCGCGGGCGTGCACACCGATGATGTACACACACTCAGACAATTCAAATCAACAATTTGTAAAATAATATCAACTATATAAATAATATCAACATTAATTTCAAATAAATTAAATTCCAGCAAAATAATTTCAAATAGTGTAGATAAATTTTAATCAAATTCACTCATCAAATATCAAATACAGTATCAAATATAACCTTTAACATGCTCTATGATGTGATGTTTCTGCTTGTAAATGGTTCAGATGGTCGACGGAGCCATTTGGAAGAAACATGCAACAGTCACATGTTTTTCACCAGCATCGATTTTCTTGATTATAGCCATCTTCATTTCTAACGAGATGACTTGCTGTTACGCTTCTAACCAACCATATTTGCTTAGGGTTACAAAAGTCCGCAAAACAGTGTAAACGCAAAGATCACAGAGACGACGTCTTAACACAAGGATAACACGCAGTGAACTGGGAAGAAGGAGGGGCATGTTCAGTCTGTCATTTGTAAACAATGGACGCAGCGTCATGCATAAAGTAGCGTATTATGTAGGTACGTCTCATACTACAGAGAGCACGTTAAACTCAAAATGACATTTAAAAAATAAAAACTTCTTCTTTTCCTTTCGGCTTTTCCCTTCAGGGGTCGCCATAGTGAATCATCTGCCTCCATCTCACCCTCTCCTTTGCATCTTCTTCTCTTACACCAACGACCTTCATGTCCTCCTTCACCACATCCATGAATCTTCTCTTTGGTCTTCCTCTAGGCCTTCTGCCTGGTAGTTCCAGCCTCAGCATCCTATTACCAATATACTCACTATCCCTCCTCTGTACATGTCCAAACCATCTCAATCTAGCCTCTCTGACTTTGTCTCCAAAACGTCTTACATGGTCTGTCCCTCTGATGTGCTCATTCCTGATCCTATCCATCCTCGTTACTCCCAAAGAGAACCTCAACATTTTCATCTCTGCTACCTCCAGCTCTGCCTCCTGTCTTTTCCCCAGGGCCACTGTTTCTAAACCATACAACATCGCTGGCCTCAACACCGTCTTGTACACTTTTCCGAAAAAAAGTAAAACGAATAAACGTAAAGCAGGGAGTGTCTGTATTTAAATATTTTTTCATCTTATGCATTATTTTTGAATGTTGATTGTTATTATAAGCATTTATAGCATTGAATATGTATTTATTGATATTATATACACATACGTATACATCAGTCAAGTGGGGTCGATTCTACTTAGCGGAATTCGACTGTCGCGGAGGATTTCGGTTCCAATTAACCGCGGAAAGTGAGGGATCCCTGTAAACTCTTTTCAAGTATCTTGGATGTTTTCCTCTTACCATTTTGATCCAAAATTAGCTTGATCTGCCATGCATGCCACACACTCGGGTAAAATGTTAACTACTTCATCATATTATAAACTATACTATAAAGCATTGGTAGGTAGATTCATCTATGAAATTATCAAGTATTTAATTTGTTATCCAAAAGCAAATACAGAGTTATTTTAACCCACCATAAATAGGAGAAATGGTGTAAGGCACATAAACAAATCCATCCACTGATTTTGGCCAGAGGCAACTTTGGTCTGGACATGAAATGCTGCTTCGTACACCAGAGCTTGCGATGTCACCTTCAACAAAGGCATAGCCTCGAAAACGTTTCAGCCCTGTTCAGAATAGAAACTTATTTTACACGTTTCTTTACTGTTCTTTAAAAAGTCTCATCATTAGTATGGTTCAAACCTTACCACTGTTTGCTACAAGTATCTTTTCCATTGGATTCATTTCAACTGGATAGAGAAACTCCTCTAAAGCAACAAATAAATTACACTGCATTAACCTTAAGATTACATAGCAATGTTCATAAATGTTGAATTATACACATAAATAAACATAATTATTCCAGTATTATACGGCCTTATGTACAATCAGTACGAAGAGGATTAAGTAAGTAATGCCAGTATTATGGCCTTATACTGAATAAAATGTCTGTCTGTCTGTCAGTCTGTCTGAATTATACACACATAAGCAAAAAGTAGACCTTTCTGATACTGACACCTAACTGCACAACGTGACATTTTACCGAACAATTCTGGCTTTATATTTAAGATCACTGTAATCCACTGTTATATTTCTGCAACCACGAGGTGCAATTAAAGTCACAGTTGCATTTCTTCACAAGGAATGTAATTATTTATCAGAAAAACCAGACTTCCAGTAACAGGTTACCTGAGTGCCCTCGTTTTACCCTTGCTTTTGCTTCAGACACTGCAGAGGAATTCTGTAAAAAGGTAAAATGTATAACAAAGCGTTAAATTTTATGTTCATTGTATCCCAGTGAAGCTAAGAGGACACGACATTTTCACAGGCTGTCCACTGTCACCACATCCGCTCCCACCCCATCCACCCCATACACTTTCTTATAACACGCTGATCTTTATGAATTTATTTTATACTGATGCTAAAATGGTCTCTACAGCACATTCTACCAGCCTTTTGAAGCTGAGTTACCGTTAACTGTTTTTAATGTCATGAAGGTCTTCATTCATTCATTTTCTGTAAGCGGTTAATCCTAATTAGGGTTGCGGGGAGGCTGGCGCCCATCCCAGCTGACTCTGGGTGAGGGCAGAGTACACCCTAAAGAGCTTGCCAGGCTTTCGCAGGGCAGAAACATGCTAACGACTACGCAGCTACTCTTGATGAAAGCAGCGATTGTTCTTTTTCATGAACCTCTCACTACAGACAGTGAGAGACATGGCTGGCCTTTGATAACCCAGTTAGTTGCACCTACCAGCCTATCAAAACTAGATCACCTTGACCATTTTGTTTAAGGCAACAAAGGTCAATTTTTCAAAAATTGCTGCTAAAACTCTACAAGATGCAGTTTTTTTTTTTTTTTTTTTTTTGTTACCAGATCAGTTTCCAATCCATACCTGTTTTACTTAATATCAAGGTCTATAAATCCATTGAAATTGTGTCAAGTCCTGCAGTGGCCTGATGAGGTGTCCAGGGTGTAACCCACCTTCACCCAGAGTTGGCTAAGATGGGTGTCAGCCTCCCTGCAACCCTAATTAGGATTAAGTGGTTCAGGAAATGAATGAATGAATGAAGGTCTGTTAAGTTGCAAAAAAATTGATCACATTGACCTAGTTTTTATGGTTATAGAGTCACTCTAGCCCAGGGGTGTCAAACTCGTGCCACAAAGGGCCATGTGGCTGCAGGTTTTTGTTTCAACCAAGCAGCAGCACACCTGACTTGTCTCATTCAAACAACTGATAAGAGTTTTCAGGTATTTGATTGGTCAGTCTGGCTAATTCAAACAACTGATAAGAGTCTTCAGGCAGTTGATTGGTCAATGTGTGTGCTCTGTCTAGAGACTGACCAATCAAACGCCTGAAGACTCTTATCAGTTGTTTGAATGAGCCAAGTCAGGTGTACTGATGCTTGGTTGAAACAAAAACCTGCAGCCACATGGCCCTTTGTGGCACGAGTTTGACACCCCTGCTCTAGCCTATCTAAACATTAATAGATTTGCTTTTACTATACACTCATGGCTCGGTTTTACGGATTTCGCTTTAACAGATTTCGGATGCAACGGACAAAATCTGTAGCTTCCGACTAGTCCGGATTGTCCGGACGCGGGCCGTTGTTTCCGAAAGTGACCGCCAGATGACCAGAGGTCACATTGTTTACATCTGTGTAGCAACATGTGTAGCTGTTTGGTCTGTGTATTTCGACATTTTTTGCCACTTTTTTTTGTCTGTAGTTTGTGAAATATTCTACAACATGGCCCCTGTACAATCTGTAGAAAAGAGGAAAAGAGTCAACCTAACCATATCACAGCAGCTAGAGTTGATTAAGAAGTTGGAAACATATGAAGATTGGTAGTCAGAAGGAGCTGGACGAAGCAGTGTTGAAGTCGTATATTCAGCAGAAGTCTTGCGGGAATAAATTCACTTCCCAAAGCATACGCAGTGCTTGTGACCAGCTCAGTACCCATTTAGATGTGCATTGCAGTGCTAGTGATGGTTGGTTATGGCGTTTCCGAAACAGGTATGGTCTTCGTGATCCAGTGGTGAGGGGTGAAGCTAGTAGTGCTGATTCTGACGGTGCTCAGTTGGACCGAATAAAACTGAATAACTTGATTAAGGAAGAACTTCTTCTGTCTCAAATATATAATGCCAATGAAACAGGCTTATTTTTTGGCGGTCTCTTCCTAAGAACATGCAGGCACGTAAGAGTGAAGAAGTGATAAGGAGCAAAAAGATATCCACAGAAAGGTTATCTGCACTTTCTTGTGCTAATGCCGACGGTCTCCATCGTCATAAGTTGGTTGTGGTTGGGAAATTGGCTCGGCCCAGGTTCTTGAAGGATCATATGTACACATTACCTGTGCACTACTACAACTCCAAAAAAGCTTGGTTTACTGCTGCTATTTTCTCTGATTGTTTTACAAACATTTTGTACCAGAAGTACGACGTTACCAGAAACTCTTCTTAAGCTGGACCATGACGAAGTAAAAGCTATTCTGTTGTTGGACAACGCACCTGCTCATTCCAGAGCAGAGAATCTAGGAAGTTCTGATGGGAATATTCGTGTCATGTATTTGCCAGCTAACACCATTTCTCTCATCCAACCAACGGACCAAGGTGTCAAAAGCGCATGCAAGACAAGATACCAACGGCGCTATTTAAATGAAGTTATGGTCGTCATCGAGACTGAGGAAGAAGGGTAATGACACCAGAGGAGTATGAACATGAGAAAACATTCGTAATTACAAACTCTTGGAAAGACTTCAAAATATCGACGTTGGCCAACAGCTGGAAGAAGCTCTTGCTTGATGACGATGCAGATTTTGACTTTGAGGGATTTGAAGTTTCTGATTTTCATCGTGTCCTACAGCGAGCTGGTGAGACTGACGTAACCTTAGACGATGTTCAAGACTGGCTTGAAGAAAATGAAGCTGATCCTGGGTACAACATGCTCACTCAGGAAGCGATTGCTGCCGAGGTGCCGGCTACCCAGGACAGTAGTAGCAGCGAGGATAAAGACAAGATACCGGATACACTGCCCAAACTTTCTGAAGCACACAGTGCTCTTGACTTAGTGCTGCACTACATCGATTATTCCAAGAACAGAGAAGTGTCTGCTTATTATGCAAATCTCAGAAATTTGCGAGAAATAATAACAGGAGAACAATTCTCAAGTGGCAAGCAGTTGTAGTTAGACACTTTCTTCAGACCAAAACAAACTGCCGGCTCAGCTGATACACCAGGGATACCAACCAGCCCACCCTCACCAAGCAAACCAACACCGTCTACGTCAGGCTGACAGTCTTCAACTCCTCAACAGCCTGAAATCAGCTGCAAAGCTCCAGTGACTCAGAATAGTAAAATTCTGAGTCTCCCACTATACGATCACGGCATCATATCAAGCAACACCTGCTCATCTATTGGTAAGCCTGAATGATATTTAGCACATTTCTATTTTCGACATACTGTACTGTCTACATTACTATCTTACGGTGTACATTTACAGAGTATAGCTACAATATTTACATTTGCAGATTAAGTAAAAGTTTTTCGTAACGTAATCGTTGAAATATATGGAATCAGAAACTTTAGACAATCAGGTACTTCGGACCAGTGTCCCCCCCCCATTAGTCCATTAAACCGAGGCATGAGTGTACATTCAGTATTACAACGGCACACATTACCAACCTCTCAAAAATGGGTGACTCTAGAATGTGCAGTTTTTGGCAGATCAGTTTCAAATTTGTATTGGTCATACTCAGTGTCAGAGTCTCCGAGCCTATTGAAAATGAGTCACTTTGAGGGAATTTCATGATCATCAGGGTTGTATGAATTCGTCACCCAGCCATGAGAAAATTGTGTGCAGGCTTTCTGTGCACCAAACACGTCCTGATAAGTCAGGTACAGTAGGCCCTCGATATTCGCGGGGGCTCGGTTCCGGCCCCTCCGGTGAATGAAGATAATCCGTGAGTTCTTTCCCCGGAAGTAAAACCCCATGTATCATATTCCATGCGCGAATGAGCAACCGGAAGTAAAATACTGTGTATCTATTACATGCGCTAAAGTATGCTTCTTAAACACATTCTATAGACAGTCTTTTGTAGCATGTTTAACAAACGATACCAAAAGGATAAACTTTATTATGCTTTATATCCTTTTACTTTGAACTTGGAGTGACGTCTACAAGATGGCGCTGCCTAGAGGGCGACGTCGCGGAGTTCTCACAGTCAAATTGTTTCTTTGTTCGTTTGAATTTGTTTTATTTGTTGTTTTGTTTGTTCATGTTTTGTACTATGCTGGTCTATGATCGGTCGACCCCACTACAGCTATGAGATCAGAGTCTTCGGGCAACTGAAAACGCTCAGCTCCTATCCTAAGCTAATATGCTATGGTAGCTCAATGCTAGCCGCACACCGGCTAACAATAAGCCCAGGCGGAGTTCTCAGAGTCATGTTGTTTCTATTGATTTGATTTATTTGTTGTTTTGTTTGTTCATGTTTTGCACTATGCTGGTCTATGACTGGTCGGCCCTACTACAGCTATGAGATCAGAGTCTTCAACTCCTAGCCTGAGCTAATATGCTATGGTAGCTCAATGCTATCCGCACCCCGGCTAACAATAACCCCAGGCGGGAAGGGGCCGAACGACGACTGCGGCGCTTGGGATTGCAGGGGATGAAGGCCGTGTAGCCGGCTGGTGCAATCGCCTCGTCAGTGCTGTTAACCAACAAGGTGCTGGTGGAAATTGGACTACTGTTGGTCGAAGAAGGAGAGGTGGGAGGTGTGTCCATAGGCAAAGAGAGAAGAGGAAACGCATGAGTCTAGGACTGAGAATAAGAACGTTGAATGTTGGAACTATGACAGGAAAAGGTAGAAAGCTGGCTGACAAGATGCAGAGGAGGAAGGTGGACATATTGTGTGTTCAGGAGACCAGGTGGAAAGGTAGCAAGGCTAGAAGCTTAGGAGCAGGGTTTAAGCTGTTTTATCATGGTGTGGATGGGAAGAGAAATGGAGCAGGAGTCATCTTGAAGGAGGAGTTTGTCAGGAATGTTCTAGAAGTGAAAAGAGTGTCAGACGGAGTGATGAGTCTCAAGTTTGACTCAATTGAAGGTGTGATGTTCAATGTTGTTAGTGCTTATGCCTCCAGGATGTGAGCTAGAAGAGAAGGAGAGATTCTGGAGTGAGTTAGATGAAGTGATGCAGACAGAAGGACAGATGTTGATAGATTTTCCAAAAAGGATATGGTTTGGCTGTGGTTCCCTGAAGGGAAAAGTCGAAAGGAAAATAATATATATCTTCTTCTTTTCCTTTTGGCTGCTCCCTTCAGGGGTCGCCACAGCGAATCATCTGATTCCATCTCACCCTATCCTCTGCATCTTCTTCTCTTACACCAACACCAACTACCTTCATGTCCTCCTTCACCACATCCATGAATAGTCTCTTTGGTCTTCCTCTAGGCCTTCTGCCTGGTAGTTCCAGCCTCAGCATCCTACTACCAATATACTCACTATCCCTCCTCTGTACATGTCCAAACCATCTCAATCTAGCCTCTCTGACTTTGTCTCCAAAACATCTTACATGTGCTGTCCCTCTGATGTACTCGTTCCTGATCCTATCCATCCTCGTTACTCCCAAAGAGAACCTCAACATTTTCATCTCTGCTACCTCCAGCTCTGCCTCCTGTCTTTTCCTCAGCGCCACTGTTTATAAACCATACAACATCGCTGGTCTTCCACCGTCTTGTACACTTTTCCTTTCATTCTTGCTGATACTCTCCTATCACACATCACACCGGACGCTTTTCTCCAAACATTCCAACCTGCCTGCACACGCTTCTTCACCTCTTTTCCACACTCCATTGCTCTGGACTGTTGAGCCTAAGTACTTAAAATCCTCCACCTTCTTTATCTCTGCTCCCTGTAACCTCACCGTTCCTCTTGGGTCCTTGTCGTTCACAGATATGTATTCTGTCTTACTCTGGCTCACCTTCATTCCTCTCCTTTCCAGGGCATACCTCCACCTCTCTAGATTCTTTCCCACTTGTTCTCTGCTCTCACTACAGATCACAATGTCATCTGCAAACATTATAGTCCATGGAGATTCTTGTCTAACCTCATCTGTCAGCCTGCCCGTCACCATAGCAAACAAGAAAGAGCTCAGAGCCGACCCTTGATGCAGCCTCACCTCCACAGTGTATAGTATTTTCTTGTGCAGTTTCTGTTATCAAGTTTTTTACCTGAAGAGGAAGGGTCCAGCATTGTATCACCATCCCAAAAAGTATTGTGAATTGTAGCATTTTGTGGTTTGCTCACACAGAGAGGAGGAACCCAAACTAAACTTGAGTGTTACCTTTTAGTGCTTATATACATATACTTATACAGCACACACACACACACACACACACACACACACAACTAAAGCTCCTCCCATTTTAAACACACATATAAAGTCACACATGGTTATTTAATATAAGCACAAATCCTTAACACCATGTTAGAGGTTACACAATTACTATGTGCACTACAGCAGTAATGACACGCGCTGTAATTACCGTGTGCACTACTTTAGGAATTTCTGTCTCACATCAGCAAGTTTATGAGGAGCAGATTAAATTCAGTTGGGCTGAATCACTGACTCAGCAAGCACTGAGTGAGTCCATTCCACGTTCACGAGTTAGTTACTGCTTTTAATGCACTTACAATATAATTAGAAATGCTTAGCTGAGCTTGATGCTCAACCCACTGGAAATAATTCACTTCAACATACTTTTAGCACACACTTGGCTTTGTCCCCACATTTGTTAATACATAATTGAGGGAAAAGACAATTCCCATAAAAATACTCGTATATAGATTTATTAACTAAAATTAAATACTTAAAGTAATGCTGAATTTCCCCTGTGCAGCTAACTGGGTTATCAAAGGCCGGCCATGTCTCTCACTGTCTGTGGTGATACGTTAATGTAAAAGAACCATTGCTGACTTTCAGCAAGATTAGCTGTATCAGTGTGCTTCTGCCCAGCAATGGCCTGATGAACTATCCAGGGTGTACTCTGCCTTCGACCGGAGTTGGCTGAGATGAGCACCAGCCTCAACGTGATCTGAATTAGCATTAAGCAGTTCAGAAAATGAATGACTGAATGTTGAATTGTGTCAAGGACTGCACAGTGGATCAGTGGTTACCTTCACCGTTCTGGTTCAGATTTTGTGGCTGAGAAGCACCCTTTTATCTGGAGTTGCCATATTCGTTTTGTGCTTGTTTGGTTTCCTCCAGTGACTTTGGTTTCTATACACTGTCCAAAAGCATGCGCACAAGGACATCTGGCTAATTTAAATAGCCTGTAGTTGTGAATGTTTTATTATTATTATTATTAGTAGTAGTAGTAGTAGTGCATTTTTCAGATATTTTTGCCTGATTATTGTACCAAAGTATTCTGATTTATTTTTTAATAAGAATACAGGACATGGCGCTCCCTCTTTTAATCACCTCCTTATTGTAATGGAGGGGTTTGCGTGTCCTAATGATCCCACGAACTATGTTGTCAGGGGCATTATTCCCCTGGTGGGGTCACCCACGGCAAACATGTCCTACCTAGGTGAAGATCCAGATGAAGTGCATTTCAAAAGACCCCTATATGGAGAAACATATAAAGTCACAGAGAACACAGGATCTTTGTGGAAATGCTGTGTGTTAGACAAGGATGTACCAGTGGCAGTGTTCCAAAGAGTCGGGGGTTGAGTATTATTACAGAAGGGACCCCAGTACACTCCTCCTCCCTCAGTGAACTCATAATAGGTGGTAATTTCACAAGTGGGTATGATGGGGCCGATCAGACTAATAGAAGAAGACGGCATCATATTATAGGCATAACAAGAAATGTTAACATGAACAGTCAAATTGGCAAACTGCCAGAAGGAGTTGTTATGAGGGTACGCTTGTGCAGGTAACCCTACCCCAAGCGTGATGATGTAGATCATAAGAGAATAGCCACACTGGTCACTGCCTATGTTCTATCCTCCATTGCTCTGTTCCTTGTAGCTCGCATATGCAGGTCTTGCACTGGATGTTGGATGTCCGAACAGCTGACAGAGCGTCATCTGTGGGTAAACTGGACAAATGGTTACGAGCTTGAAGAAAATCCGAACCAGATCCTGTGGGAAACTCATGTGGGGTTTAGTTAGTCACTCTAAGTCCTGTAGCACAAAGATACCTCATGATAAAACAGCGTTCAAACAGACAAGCGTGTCATCAGGTTCGGGAGTCCTTGGGATGTTTCTTCAATCTGGTGGCATGGATCCATTGTGGGGAAAAGGTCTGTTAGTACAGCTGAGTGTGATATCGCGACTATTTTCTGTCATACTTACATTCTCCTAATTTCTTAGGTTTCAATGATTTGACCAGGATGGTATGACCCACCTGGAAATGGTGGGTAGGTTTAGTCTGCCCCTGTTCATGAAAGCAAAAAGAGGCTGTGTCGACTCCTCAACAGGAACACTAAAGAAGGCAGAACATAGGTCAATAACAGAAAAATGTGAATGATGGCATGGAATGGAAGCCATAATAGAGGGTACATCATTTACAACAGGAGTTATGGGGATAATAATGTTGTTTATCTTCTACAAATAATGAGTGAATCTCCAAGTCCCGTCTAGTTTGGGGACCGGATTAACAGGGGTGTTGTAAGAGTTAACACACGGTCTAATCACTCTTTGCTGCAATAAGGAGTCAAGTACAGTAGGCCCTTGACTATTCGTGGTTTTGCACTTGCGGGGCCGCATATTCGCGGATTGCCGAGCAACTGTTACGTGATTCAAATTCAGCCCTTGGCTGTTCTCCCTCCTGCTGATTGGTTGAGATGATGTAACGCCCCCATTTCCTCATTTGCTCACACTTTGTGCCTGTGCTTTTTAAGTGTATGTGTTTTTAGTTACAGTTAAGTTCCATCATGCCACCCAAACACTGTGCACCTTCTCAGGCTTCTGGTAAGGCGCCGAAGCGCCAGAAAAAGGTAATGACGCTGCATGAAAAAGTAGAACTGCTCGATATGATTCAGGAAGGAAAACGTTTTGCTGCAGAAGTGCTAAGAAGGTGAATGTTGTGTGCAACAAGGTCATCATCAGAATGGAACCTGCCTTAGTATTCTGGATACTTCTAGTTCAGGGGTCGGCAATTTTTGCCATTCAAAAAGCCATTAAAGAAAACACTGTAATTATGAAATTCGCCAGAACCAAACCCCCACGAATAACGAGGGCCTACTGTATATCGTCAATACCATGCAGTTTCACCTCAGACAATGGCTGTTGCTTCACGAACACAGGGTGTGAGTGTTTCAGCGTAGCTTCATAAGGGGCACAATGAAACTGTCTTCATCCTTATGTTCCGCCCATAGAGAGGGTGTAAATAACAAAGAATAGGTGGGCAGCTCAAAAATGGGCGCCCATCCGCATCACTGTGCTCGTGAATACTCTGTGAGGCAGAAAGGAAACAGGGGTTAAGAGACAGAGAGATGGTAAAAGGACACGGTATTTAGCATGGAAACTGTGAGCTTAGATCCTGCGAAGGTAAAAGATAAGTGTAACATGTTCATAAGATCTCTTCCCAACACGGTAAAGAGGCAATCAGGCATATATACAAACTTATGATGGAAATGGAAGTTAGAGTCAGAGGGGCAGGTTATCAGAATTGAAGAGGTGCAAAAGGAACTAGCGAAAACCCCACATATTCCCACAGAGTGAAGAATTCGATCAGAAACAGGCCTTTCATACTCACACCCTAAAGAGGACACTGTGCTGCCAGTATCAACCAGGAAATGGTAAATGGATTGTCCTATGCACAATTCGATAAAGGATAAATCAGCAGCCTGTGGTAACTCAAAAGTACAATGCAACATAGCGGGATTATAGCTCAGCAGGCATCCCTATTGGGTATACACAATATGCAGACTGGAGAGGGGGTTAAGTGTCGGTGGATTGGGAGGACAAGGAAGAGGAGGAGAGGAAGTCCCAACAGCACACTACTTATCTACCTTCTACTTTCTACATTCTCTGGACCAATATCCTTCTTTGCCACAGTAATAGCATGCTCTGGGGCAACGGGGGCTCCAGGTGTTACCACAGCACCCTGACCCCCCCCCCCCCGGCCTCTGTGAGGAGTTGGTCCTTGACTGCCAGTCACAGAGAAACATGACACTTGTTTACATTCTAGAATACCATCACCCTCCATAGTTTTCATCCGCTCTCCCAAGGTTTCAACAGTCATGTTACTGCAGCCAGACAGCTGGTACTTCGGTTTTCTGAACCTCAGGGCGGCAGTTATTCATAAAGGTGGTGCTAAATAACAGATTAGGCTCACTTTCATTCAACTCCCTTCCCCCTAGAAGTGTCCAGGTTTCCATAAAACAGGTGTAGAACTATGGAAGTGGTCTCATCCTTCTCCTGTTTACAGTTGGTAACCTGGGAATTATCACAGTTAGCCTGTTGACAAGGCTCCTCAGCCACATCCTCAACCATAGTTATAGCAACGCACTGGTCATTTTCTGGTTTTAAAATCATGGGATCATACCCAACACTGTTGCCTCGTCATACTCATCTGCCAACACAGCGTGCAAAATGAAGCAGTAATTAGCCCCCACCAGTTGACAATGACTTGAGAAAATTTAAGGATTTGCTGGGGGATCAAAGCATCTTAATGATATCCTTCAGCACATTCATTTGAGGGAGGTTCAACTTTTGGTCCCTTTAGACCCCATAGCCCAAACCAAAGCATTGTTAAGAGGCGGGGATCAGGGAAAGAGCCCACATCCGGCCCCACATTGTCCGTATTATCCAGATCAGGAGAAGAATTCCCTCCCTCAGTGTCCTCGGAATTATCACTATGTTCGTGACTGCTACCATGAGTGTGTGGGTCTTTCTCATGGGAAGAACATCCTTTGATCAGAGATTTTGCCTTACCACCACCGGGATTGCCCTTGGGGGGTGAACACAGGCCCTGGGGTGCAGGAGTAGGAGTGGAAGGGAAGCTGGCAAATGGATTGGTGCTTGCCAGCTTGTAATAAAAACCTTTGGTTGTTGGAGCTGAAGTTGGCTTCCCACAAGAATACAGTGGTTGCACTAGCAGGCAACAGTAATTTGGATTTGGTTTCAGAATTCACCTTTGGAATAGATTGGAGTTGTTTCTTAGAATTGATAATTCCCATAGATTTATCCCAAATGCTGTCAGTTGTTTTTCCTCCAAAGTGCTATCAACATTTTAGATGTGGGGTTGGCATCTATTGTGGAGACAGTGAGACGTCACATTCTAGTGATTCTGGGGACGAGAACGCTGTCAGAGATAAGCGTAATGGTGACTCCAAAATGGTTTATGCAGCCAATGTTTTGCGGACTCAACTTTCCTGTGGTTAGTTGATATAGGAACAAAAAGAAATGTTTTCTGCGATTTTCTGCACATGTTGTTTGTGCAGCTCAGCACTGGACCAGAATGTATTATGATGTATGTGATCAGTGACACAGCTCAGCCATTACCAGGCTGGCTCAGCCAATGAGGAAGGAGTCATGTCTCTGAGCATGCCTAAAGTTATAACACTCACATGCACTTTGAACATGGACAAGGCCTGATATCACAAAATGTAACTGCTGATGTGATATGTGATCATTTTAAATAAAAAGTTACACTAAATCACCACATAAGATTTTTGTGATTTGTGTTTCTTTCAGCTCAAATTAATTATTGTACTGATGCGTTATACGTTTAAGCCTTATTCTCTGGCATGTAAATATTCTAGCAATGTAAATATTCTGTGAGAAATTTTAGCTCTGTGAAGGGGTCTTTCTATTCTGGCAAATATAAATTCATGCATTTCTTTTTTTGAAGGACTTATATTAGATGCTTTGACACATTATAGATATGAACCTGAACATTTTGGAGCAATTTTTAAATTTCTTTAAACAGCACTTGTGGAATTATCAAGTGCCTGAGATTAACACACAAACTCAATAACTTCCAATGATAACCCCAATGACAGTGCAAGCTGGAAATACATATCGCACAGCATGGTGGTGTAGTGGTTTGCACGCCCACCTCAAAGCAAGAAGGTCCTGGGCTTGACTCCTGGGCTCATGTGGTGGGTTTTTTTAGGGTTTGCATGTTTTTCCCATGCTTTGGTGGGTTTCCTCCAAGTTCTCCAGTTTCTTTCCACAGTCCAAAAACATGCAGAGTAAGCTGATTTGTGGACCCAGATCGTCCTGAGGTGCGAGTGTAAATGGTTGCATGTGTGCTCATCCTGCAATGGTGTGGTGAGTTGTTCAGCATGTACTAGTTCTTCTCAAAGATAGGAATAGGAATTAGGAGATAGGAATTTTGGGTTTTCATGAGCTGTATGCCAAAATCATCAGTATTAACACAATAAAAGACCTGAAATATTTCAGTTGGTGTGCAATGAATCTAAAATATATGAAAGTTTAATTTTTATTAGTACATTACAGCAAATAATGAACTCAGAGTCGGCTGAGATGGGCACCAGCTATCCTGTGACCCTAATTGGGATTCAGTGGCTTAGAAAATGAATAAATGAAATATTTAACATAGATAGGTATAGCCTATATATTGCAGACTCTATCGGCCTAACCTATAATATAAAGAGATTATATTGCCAATCTTTCCATGTAGATGAAGAAATTGTCAGCTCTCCAACTTATCAACAGAATGAACAGAATAATGCTGCATGAATGAAATAAGCATTTACAGAAAAAGTGTTTCCTTTACACCAGAAACTAAAGTGTTCTATATTTGTATACAAATCAAACAAAACTGTGCTGGGAAAATAAAATTGCCTGATAATCCACTCATCACTCTCAGCAGCTCTAACCCTTAGCCGAAGTGTTTCCTGTTAAACAAACTAATTTATATTTGTACTCTTTTGTCAAATGTGTTATAAAGTGTCATGTTATAAAGAAGAACAAACAAACAAACCCCACATGAATCTTTGAAATAGTTTACTATAAAAACAACTACAACTAATCCCACTCTCCCTGAATGTATGCCCACAGTGAGCCAGTCCTCTCAAGAAAGGCGTGTTAATGAGATGATTAGTCTATTCAGGTGTGCAAGGAGAATCAGACACACACACACACACACACACACACCTTTCTACACCTTGGTTTAATTTCAGGAGAGCACTAATCTGGAAATGGAACTACCACCTTCTAAATCAAATCATTTCTTTGAACATGATCAGAAGATTCAAGTAGGTATAAGAGATTTATTTTTCAGGTGTAATGCTACAATCTGAATGTGCTACCCTCAGCATGTAAGTGTTAGCCCTCTATTAACATTCACATTCCAAGAACATGGAGTGTCATTTTATATTAAAGCACTATAGTACATGCACTGCATAGAAATTCATGAGGAAGTTAATATACACTGGAGGGCTCGGGTGGCATGGCATTATGATCCATATGAGTAGTGAGCTAAATAAAATTAAAGTGTCTAATGAGAGTCAATTGATCAAAGCATGATCTCGACTGAAAGTTGTTCAGGGTACACCCTTTATTTGCCCAGGGTCAGCTGAGATAGCAGTCTCCTCTTGACCGTAGAACTAAGTGCTTTGGGCAAACGAGTTATCCACTCTGAATAATGCTTTTATTTTAACCTGATACAGTGGACCAATCAGATTGAGACATTCCCATGCTGCAATAATAAATGTTACTCGCTCCACCTCTGTGTATTCATGTATGTATTGCAGGGGTGCAGGTGCCTATTTCAACTGACACTGGGTGAAGGTGGGGTACACCCTGAACAGCTCACCAGACTATCACACAGGGCACGCACACACAACCATGACATCACACTAGGGTTAATATGAATACCCAATTATCCTAATGTGCATGTGTTTGGATTCTGGGAGGAAACCAGAGTGCCTGGAAGAAACCCACAAAAAAAGGGAGAACATGCAAAATTCCACATGAACAGTCAAGCCTCATCTCATCTTCTTCCGCTAAGTGCAGGGTCGGGTCACTGGAGCAGCAACCTAAGCAAAGAGGACCAGACGTCCCTCTCCCCAGCCACTTCCTCCATCTCTTCCGGGGGGACACTGAGGCGGTCCCAGACAAGCCGAGAGACATAGTCCCTCCAGCGTGTTCTAGGTTGACTCCGGGGTCTCTTACCGGTTGAACATGCCCGAAACACCACACCAGGGAGGCGTCCAGGAGGCATTCTGACCAGATGCCCGAGCCACCTCAACTGGCCCCTCTCAATGCGGAGGAGCAGCGGATCTACTCCGAGCTCTCCATGGATGGTAGAGCTTCTCACCTTATCAAGACCCCAAGATACTTAAACTCCTCCACTTGAGGCAGGACCTCATTCCTGACCTGGAGGGTGCATTCCACCCTTGTCCGGCTGAGAACCATGGCCTCAGACTTGGAGGTACTGATCTTCGTCCCGGCTACTTCGCACTTGACTGTGAATTGCTCCAATGAGAGCTGGAGGTCCCGACTTGATGAAGCCAAAAGGACAACATCATCCGCAAAAAGCAGAGATGAGATCCGATGGCCACCAAACCAGAACCCCTCAAGTGCGCCTAGAAATTCTGTCCATAAAAATTATGAACAGAATCAGTGACAAAGGACAGCCTTGGCGGACTACAAGTCCCACTGGAAAAGAATTTGACCTGTTGTTACCGATACGGACCAAACTCTGGCTCCAGTGACCGAATGGCCTGTAGTAATGGGACCAAAACGCCGTACTCCCGGAGCATGCCCCACAAGATTGTTCGAGGGACACGGTCGAAAGCCTTCTCCAAATCCACGAAACACATGTTGACAGATTGGGCAAACCTCCATGCCCCTTCCAAAATCTTGTGGAGTGTATAGAGTTGGTCAAGAGTGCTACGGCCAGGACGAAAACCACATTGTTTCTCCTGAATCCGAGGTTTGACTATCGGTCCGATCCTCCTCTCCAGTACCTCTGCGTAGACTTTCCCAAGTAGGCTGAGGAGTGTGATACCCCGATAATTAGAACACGCCCTCTGTTTCCTCTTCTTAAAAATCGGGACCACCACCCCGGTTTGCCAATCCAGAGGTATAGTCCCCGATGACCACACAATGTTGCAGAGATGTGTCAACCAAGACAGTCCTACAGCATTCAGAGCCCTGAGATATTCAGGGCGGATCTCATCCAACCCCAGAGCTCGACCATCGAGGAGCTTTTTGACAACCTCAGCGACTTCCACCCCAGTGATGGGCAGACCCCCAACCAAACCCCCAGGGTCTTCCTCCTCCACGAAGGGCGTGTTGGTGGGATTGAGGAGGTCCTCAAAGTATTCCCTCCACTTCAGGACGACATCCCCGGTCGAGGTAAGCAGCTCACCACCTCAGCTATAAAACAATGTTTGTCGAGAACTGCTTCCCCCTCCCGAGGCAGCGGACAGGTACAGGCAGGCCAAACATGCTGTAGCCGAGGCTTTTGCAGATGCAAAATCTCAGGTGTGGGAGGAGTTCGGTGAGGGCCTGGAAAGTGATTATCGGTTGGCCTCAAAAAGGTTCTGGAACAGCCAAACCAAGCCCAGGAATTGAACCTAGGACCTTCTTGCTGTGAGGTAGATGTGCTAACCACTCCACTAACTTGTTTCCCCCTCTGTGTGTGTGTGTGTGTGTGTGTGTGTGTCTGTGTATATTAGTATGTGGATTTTTTTCCCCCTCATCCTATGTGTGTGTGTGTGTGTGTGTGTGTGTGTGGGAGGGTGTTAAGGTGTTTACCCATCCCAAGGTTGGAGGTTCAACCCCCGCTGTCAATGGTTGTCACTGTGCCCCCCCACTGTCGATGGTAGTCACTGCACACACACCCCCCCCCCCAGTGCAGCTAACTGGGATATCTAAGGCCGGCCATGTCTCTGACTGTCTGTGGTGAGAAGTTCTTGTAGAAGAACCACTGCTGATTTTCAAGAGTCGTTGCACGTCAGCATGTTTCTGCCCTGCAATGCCCTTCCGAGCCATCCATGATGTGCCCTGTCCTCAACCAAATTCGGCTGAGATGGGCGTGTGACCATAATAAAGACGAAGCAGTTCAGAAAATGTCTGTGCGTGTCTGTGTGTGTGTGTGTGTATGTATGTATGTATATATATGTATGTATGTGTGTGTATGTATGTATATATATATATATATATATATGTGTGTGTGTGTGTGTGTATAATCTCATCATCGTTGGTATCCTTGTCTAGATGGTTAGCACACATGAGGGAATGGCAGGATCTTGTGCGGCTGTAAAGGCCGATGCTGGAGTGGCAGTCCCTCTTACAGTTCTCACAGATGTATATGGATTAGGGTGCATGGAGGCTGCATGCTTCCTTTTCACTGCTTTCTCTGATGCAACCCGATTTCTCCCATCCTCCTCAGCTTTTGATGCTCCAGAATTTACCTTTTGCTACCAGGAGTCACAGATTACCCAGTGTCCTCCTCGCTGATTTGGTTGATGCTGGCTGCTTTGAAGTCTTGCATGATTTTGTCTTTGAAGCGCAGCAAAGGTCGACCAACTCGATGAGTGCCATCACACAGCTCACCATAGAGAATTTCTCGTGGCAGGTGCTGAAGCCCCATGCAGTGTACCTGGCCGAGCCAATGGAGATGTCTCTGTATGAGCATGGAGGGTATGCTCATAAGATCAGCGTGCTAAAGAGCCTCAGTATTTGGGACTTTGTCCTGCCACCTGACATGCAGCAATCGGTGAAGCGAGTGGAGATGGAACACATTGAGACATCTCTCCTGTCTGGTGTAGGTCGTCCATGACTTGCTGCCATACAGCAGAGCAGACATGGCACAAGCTTAATACACACAGACCTTAGTCCTTTTGCTCAGCAGGCTGTTGGTCCACACTTGTTTTTTGAGTTTGGACATGACACCGGCAGCTTTGCCAATTCTTGAGCTGATCTCAATGTCAAGAGATGTTAAGCTGGTCACAGTGGAGCCCAGCTACATAAAGGCATCCACGACCTTGAGCTGTGAGTCCCGGATTGTGATGGATGGTGGGGACTCGACACCCTGTGCCATGATGTTAGTCTTCTCAAGGCTGACTGTCAGCCCGAACTCCCTGCAGGCAGCGGACAACTTGCTGACCAGGCGCGGAAGGCTGTCTTTGCTGTGAGATATTAGAGCAGAAGCATCTGCGACCAGCAGCTTATGAATCAGCACCTCGTAGGTCTTGGTCTTGGCACGGAGTCTGATAATGTTGAAGAGTTTACCATTTTTCCTCGTTCAGACGTAAACTCCTTCATGACATTAGGCGAAGGAGTAATCTAAGAGCACTGAGAAAAAGACCCCAAATAGGGTTGGTGCTAGGACACAGCCTTGCTTCACTCCACTGCCGACTGGGAAGGGGTCAGGGTTAGCTCCATTGAAGCAAACCGTGCTCTGCATGTCCTGATGGAAGGAGACAATAACTGCAAGCGGTTTGGGAGGACAGCGATCTTTTGAAGAATTTGGAAAAGCCTGCTTCTGCTCACCAAATCAAAGTCTTTTGGACAGGTCCACAAAAGCAAGGAACAATGGCTGCTGCTGTTCACGGAACTTCTCCAACAACTGACAAAGAGAGATCATATCCACTGTGGACCTCCCAGGTCTGAAGCCACATTGCAACTCAGGGTAAAGTTGCAAGGCAAGGCTGTGAAGGTGGTTGAGGGTGAATTTGGTGAAAATCTTGCCAACAATGCTCAGTAGGAAGTTTCCCCAATAGTTATTACAATCACTACGATCTTCCTTGTTTTTATACAGAATGACAATCTTGGCATCTCTCATGTCCTGAGGAATGTGGCCTTGCTCCCAGCACAGACACAGGAGGTTATGCAACGACCGCCGGATGGTTTGCTTCCCTTGCTTCAGGACTTCTGGTGGAATACCATCCTGCCCGAGCACCTTTTACACAGGTGAGAGAGTCAAAGGCTTTGCCAAGTTTCACCAGTGTGGGCAGATTGTCAAGCTCCTCCATAACTGGTAGGTTGGACAAAGCACTAAGGCAGTCACCAAGACGGCATTCTGTGTCGCGTAAAGATCGAGGTAACGCTCAATGCATTGTTGCAGCTGCTTACTCTGTTTGGTGATGGTTTTGCCAGACTTGGACTTGAGTAGGGCTATTTTGATCCTGGTGGGGCCAAGGGCAGTTTTGATCCCCCGTACAATCCCTTGGCAGTCAGCAGCTGACTGGATCTGGGCGCACAGTTTCTGCCAGTACTTGTTTGCACAGCAACGGGCAATCTGTTGAGCCTTGCTTCTCGCTGCTTTGAGAGTGTCCCGTGTCAAGCAATTTTGCTTGTGGTCCTACATTTGCTTTTCTTTTGGCCTCTGTGACTGGCAGCATCTCTACCCAATGTGCCTCAAACCAATGTACATACTTTTTCATTCTTTTTTTACCGAAGGCAACCATTGCTGAGTCGTAGATGACAGTACGAAGGTGACTCCACGTGGTGTCAATGTTGCCCGAGTCACTTGGCGATGGCTGCACAGTGAGCCTTTCTCAGAAGTTGTTGGCAAAGCACTGGGCCTTGGTGGAGTCTGACATGCAACAGGTCTTGATGCGGGGGAGACCCTTTGTCTTGGCATGTTGGATCTTCCTGGGTTTTAAATTTAATTTTAAATTTCATGGTGTCAACAAATCTCAAAAGTTGGGGAAGGTAACAATAAGAGGCTGGAAGAGTCAATTGCACTCATAAACAGCTAGAAGACCAATTACGATTAATGAGGTCCATTGGCAACATGACTGAGTATAAAAAGAGCTTCTCATCAGCCTGGTAGTGTCTCTCAGAAGCGAAGATGGGTAAAGGATCACCAATTCACCAATGTTGTGCAGAAAGCTAGCGGAACAATATCAGAAAGGTGTTTCCCAGCAAAAAGTGCGAAGAGTTTGAAGTTATGATCATCTACAGTGCATAACATCATCCAAAGATTCAGAGAATCTGGAACAATCTCACTGCGTAAGGGTCAAAGCCGAAAAACTACACTCAATGCCCATGACCTTCGGGCCCTTTAACGAAATATGGCGCCGGGTGACCTGCAGCCAGTTACAGGAGCTCTTCAGTTTATTTTTCTTTTTTTTCTCTTTTCTATTGTATATAGGCGTGTTTCTTTATCTTTTTTCAAATTTTCTTTTTCTTTCTTCAATCCTGCATCTGGAAAACATACTTTCATGATGCTTTTGTTCTTCTGTTCACTTTTATTTTCACTTTTGGATCGGCGTCAGGAAACTCATTCACCGACGGCTCTGAGCAACGCAGGTCTTACACACGTGAGACCCTCCTCGCCTGCGCGCCCCGCCCTCCTTCACGCGGAAAAGCCCGTTGTTCCTTTGGAAATACGGAGGAAAAGGAGAGGCTGCAGAGGGGACGAAAGACGCGGAGGACATGTGTTCCCTCTGTCATCATGGGAAATGTCCGCGCGATCGCCAACAAGACGGAGGAGCTGGCGGCGCTGACCCGGCAGCAGAGGCAGTACCGGGACTGCAGCCTCATGTGTTTCTCGGAGACGTGGCTGAATGAACTCACACCGGACTCTGTGGTTTCTCTTAACGGATTTACACTCGCGGCGTGCAGATCGGAGTGTAACGGAGAGCGGTAAGAAGAAAGGAGGGGCGTGGCGGTCTATGTGAATGAACGATGGTGCCACCCGGCAAGCGTGCTGCGTGAAGGAGCAGCTGTGTACGCGGGACCTAGAGCTGCTCGCGTTAAGCGCCGCGCCATATTATCTACCGAGGGAGTTTTCACACGTGATTGTGTTTTGCGTGTACATTCCGCCCTCGGCTGATGCGGCGGCTGCGTGTGAGCGTCTACACAGCGCCGTTAATCAGACACAGACTCGTCACCCCCGCGCCATGATTCTGATCAGCGGGGACTTTAACCACGCCCCTCTCTCCGCCTCTCTTCCGACGTTCACGCAATACGTGAAGTGCGCCACAAGAGACAATAAAACACTGGACTTACTGTATGCAAATGTGAAGGACGCTTACAGCTCCTCCCCCTCCCCCACTGGGACGATCAGACCACAACCTGGTCTACCTGCTCCCCAATACACACCCAGGGTGCGAAAGGAACCTGCACAGAAGAGGTCTGTGAAAGTGTGGACCGAGGAGACCAACGAGAGGCTTAGGGACTGTTTCCAGACCACAGACTGGAGCATGCTCTGTAACTCCTTTGGTGATGACATCGACGGCCTCACACACTGTATCACCGACTACATGAACTTCTGCGTGGACAGCACCGTGCCAACACGGAAAGTACGGTGCTTCTCCAACAACCACCCATGGGTCACCCCTGAGCTCAAAGTCCTCCTGAACCAGAAAAAGAGGGCTTTCATCTCGGGGGACAGAGAGGAGCAGAAGAAGGTCCAGCGTGAGCTCCAGTGGAGGATCAGGAGGGCAAAGAAGGACTATGGGAAGAAGATGGAGGAGAAGCTGGCTCAGAACAACGTGCGGGACGTCTGGAGAGGACTAAAGACCATGTCTGGATTTGGGCAGAGTGTCAGAGGGACAGCTGATGGTGACCAGCGCTGGGCGGATGAACTAAACTGCTACTTCAACAGGTTTGATTCTCCCCCCTCCCCTCTGCACCCCTCCCCATTCCCTCCCCTCTTCACACGTCTCCAGACCAGCTGACACCTCCCCCTCCCCAGGCCAACTTCACTTGACTGCTACAGCCCGACAGACACATCCCCTCCCTCTGCAGCCCACCCCAGCCCCCCCTCTCCCTCACATCAGACCAGGTGAGGAGACAGCTGAGGTGACTAAATCAGAGGAAATCTGAAGGACCTGATGGCATCAGTCCCAGGCTGCTGAGGACCTGCGCAGACCAGCTCTGTGTGGTACTATGCTACCTGTACAACCTGAGCCTCAGCCTGGAGAAGGTTCCAGTCCTCTGGAAGACCTCCTGTGTGGTTCCGGTTCCCAAAACAGCACAAGCGAAGGAACCAGCCCACTACAGACCTGTCGCCCTGACCTCCCACCTCATTAAGATCATGGAAAGGCTCCTCCTTGAACACCTCCGCTCTATGGTGAGCCCCACCCTAGACCCGCTGCAGTTTGCCTACAGGCCCAACATCGGAGTAGAAGACGCCGTCATCTACCTTCTGCAGCGGGCACTCACCCACCTGGAGATCGCCGGCAGCGCTGTGAGGGTCATGTTCTTTGACTTCTCCAGCGCCTTCAACACCATCAGGCCAGCGGCGCCTGCGGGGAAGCTGGAGGACGTGGGAGTGGACGGGCATCTTGCCGCCTGGATTATTGACTACCTTACTAACCGTCCACAGTACGTGCGGCTGCGCGGCTGTAAGTCAAAGGTGGTAGTCTGTAGCACGGGGGCACCGCAGGGCACCGTCCTCTCACCCTTCCTTTTTAACATCTATACCTCGGACTTCATATATAACACAAACAGCTGCCACCTCCAGAAGTTCTCGGACGACTCCGCCATCGTGGGCCGTGTGTCAGAGGGGAACGAGCTGGAGTACCGGTCGGTCATCGTCGACTTCGTGGACTGGTGTGAGCGCAACCACCTGTGCTTGAACACTAGGAAGACGAAGGAGATGGTGGTCGACTTCAGGAGAAGCACTCAAACACACACACACACATTTACTAGTGAACATCCAGGGACAGGACATTGAGACAGTGGACAGTTTCAAGTACCTGGGTGTTCACCTTAACAATAAACTGGACTGGTCCCACAACACCAACGCCCTGTACAAGAAGGGCCAGAGTCGCCTCCACCTTCTGAGGAGACTCAGGTCCTTCGGCATATGCAGACCTCTGCTCAGGACATTTTATGACTCTGTGGTAGCCTCTGCAATCCTCTACGCTACCATCTGCTGGGCCCCGGGCAGCACAGAGCGGGACAGAAAGAGACTGAACAAGCTGGTCAGGAGGGCCAGCTCTGTCCTCGGCTGCCCACTGGACTCTGTGGAGGAGGTGAGTGAGAGGAGGATGGTAGCAAAGCTCACATCCATCCTGTCCAACAGCTCTCACCCACTGCACCAGACTGTCGAGGAGCTAAGCAGCTCCTTCAGTGTACGACTGAGGCATCCTCAGTGCAGGAAGGAGCGCTACTGCAGGTCGTTCATTCCCACCGCTATCAGACTGTACAACGCCACTTTGTAACTGTCTGTGAAAATACCGGTTATGTGCAATAAAAACCCCGCGCACTTTAATCAACCACATCTACCCCACTGACTGTGAACCATATCAACCCATCTACTCTGCACTCAGATACATTACACTTTAATATAGGCCAATCTATAAAGTTGCTCCATTCTTTTCTTTTATTGTTTAGTAATTTATACTATTTATGTATCTATTTATTTATTTACTTATATAATATATATGTATGTGTGTATGTTCGTACTTGTATCTATTTTTGCACCCCCTACTGATAGTACCTCAAGAGCCTGTAACAGTGAATTTCTCCATTGTGAGATTAATAAAGCTGTATCTTATCTTATCTTATCTTAAACGGCACTGCACCACAAACAGAAATGCTACTGTAAGGGAAATCACAGAATGGGCTCAGCAATACTTTCAGAAACCATTGTTGATGTACACAATCCATTGTGCCATCTGCCGTTGCCAGCTGAAACTCCACAGTATAAAGAAGCCATTTCTAAAAAAGACCCAGAAGCTCAGGCTGTTTCTCTGGCCAAGGGGTCATTTAAAATGGAGTGTGGAAAACTCTTCTGTGGTCAGACAAATCATGATTCAAAGTTCTTTATGGAAAACTGGGATGCCATGTCATCTGAACTAAAGAGGACAAGGGCAACCCATGTTATCAGTGCTCAGTTCAGAAGCCTGCATCTGTGATGGTATGGGGTTGCATGAGTGCGTGTAGCATGGGCAGCTTACACATCTGGAAAGGCACAGTCTGGCATTATCATGTTGAAAAATGCAAGGTCTTCTCTGAAAACTTTTTTCCTACTTTTTTGGAATCCATGTTATATTTTATATATATATATATATATATATATATATACACACACACACATACATAGTACTGTTCAAAAAGGTTTTGCCCCTGTCCAATTTGACATTTTTTCATGTTTGTCACTCTCATCCATTTCAGATCAAGCAAACCTAAATATTCTACAAAGATAAAACACAAGTAAACACAAAATGCGGTTTTCAGTGCCGGTTGCATTGACTAAAAGTAAAAAAACATCTGAACCTACAAGGGCACTTGTGAATAAGTAATTGCCCCCTAAACCTAATAGCTGGCTGAACCCCTCTTTTGCGACAATAACTGCAGTCAAGCGTTTGCGATAAGAGGCGATGAGTCTTTCACATCACTGTGATGGGATTTTGACCCGCTCTTCTCTGCATAATTGTTTTATATCAACCAGATTAGGTGGTTTTTGGGCATGAACAGTCGTTTTAAGGTCATGCCACAGCATCTTAATAGGGTTCAGGTCCGGACTTTGACTGGGCCACCCCAAAACCCTCAGTTTGTTCTTTTTTTAGCCATTCAGACGTGGACTTGCTGGTGTGCTTCGGATCATTATCTTGCTGCAGAACCTTGATGCAATTTATCTTGAGGTCTTGAACTGATGGACAAACAGTCTTCGCCAGGATTTCTTGGTAGCAAGCAGAATTCATGGTTCCGTCAGCCATGACAAGTCGCCCAAGTCCTGAAGCAGCAAAGCAGACCCAGATCATCATACTTCCACCACCATGTTTCACTGTTGGCACAATGTTCTTTTTATCAAATGCAGTGTTCCTTTTGCACCTGATGTAATGGGATGCATTTCTCCCCAAAAGTTTAACTTTAGTTTCATCACTCCAGAGGACATTTTCACAAAAGCTTTGGAGATGATCAAGATGATTCTTGGCAAATGTGAGTCGTGCCACTCTTCTTTGTCAACAGAGGCTTTTGCCTCAGAACTCTTCCATGGATGCCATTTTTGCCAAGTGCTTTCTGATGGTGGAGTCATGAACATTGACATTAACTGAGGCAAGTGAGGCTTGTAGTTGTTTAGAAGTGGTTTTTGGATCCTTTGTGACTTCTCCGGTTAGTGTGTGCCACACTCTTGTAGTAATTTTGGTATGTCGGCCACTCCTGGGAAGGGTCACCACTGTGTCATGCCTTCATTTATGGATAATGGCTTGGTCAGTGGTCTGCTGGAGTCCCAAAGATTTTCCAATGACTTTGTATCCTTTTCCAGACTGAGACATCTCTATAATCGTCTTTCTTGTTTGCCGTTGAAGCTCGCTGGATAGCGGTATGATGTGTGTTCAGAATGGCCTACCTCACCTTGTCAGACAGGTTTTATGTGAGGGATCTCCTGATTGGAAATGTCTGGCAGCAATCAGGCCTGGGTGTAGCCATGAAATTGAACTCGGTTTTCCTCAATAATAGGATTAATCACAATTAGCTCACCTTTTAACAAGGGGGAAGTTACTCTTTCACAGAGGTTCGTGTACGTTTGGATAGGATTTTTCTCTTAACAAATAAAATCACAACAGGAAAACTAAATTTTTTTTTTGAATACTTGGGTCATCTTTGTGTAATGTTCAAATTTGTTTGATCTGAAAAAGTTAAGTGTGACAAAGGTTTCAAAATCAGTCAGGGGCAAAAACTTTGGCACTGTGTGTGTGTGTGTGTGTGTGTGTATTTTATATATACTGTGTGTATACTCAGCGGTTGCGTGGGGGCTCGGTCCCCATTAACCGTGGAAAATGATTAATGGGTTAAATGGTTAATGGGGACCGAGCCCCCACGCAACCGCTGACTTCCTCGCAGTAGAATCGACCCCCCTGACTGATGTATATGTGTATATAATATCAGTAAATACATATTCAATGCTATAAATGCTTATTACAAACATTCAAAAATAATGCATAAGATGTAATAAAATATAAATAAATACAGACTCATGTGCGCACAGATACTTACATTTTTATGTGAGGTGTGTGCAAGTAGTTTTGTTGGGTTGATTTTTTTTTTTTTTTTTTTTTTTGGAGTATAATTGGCCTTGTTTTGAGGCATTTTCCCTAACTTTTTCCTTATTTTTGCATTTTTTAATGAATATTTTTGAAAAACTCGTGATGCACTGAAGCCGCAGAAACTGAAGCACGAAGTGGGGAAGGTGTGTGTGTGTGTGTGTGTGTGTGTGTGTGTGTGTCTCATCTCATCTCATCTTCTTCCGCTTAGTCCGGGGTCGGGTCGCGGGGGCAGCAACCTTAGCAAAGAGGTCCAGACATCCCTCTCCCGAGCCACTTCCTCCAACTCTCCTGGGGGGACACCGAGGCGGTCCCAGACAAGCCGAGAGACATAGTCCCTCCAGCGTGTTCTAGGTCGACCCCGGGGTCTCTTCCCGGTTGGACATGCCCGAAACACCACACCAGGGAGGCGTCCGGGGGGCATTCTAACCAGATGCCCGAGCCACCCCACCTGGCCGCTCTCAATGCGGAGGAGCAGCGGATCTCCTCCGAGCTCTCCCCGGATGGCGGAGCTTCTCACCCTATCTCTAAGGGAGAACCCCGCCACCCGGCGAAGAAAGCTCATTTCAGCCGCTTGTATCCGTGATCTTGTTCTTTCGGTCATTACCCAAAGCTCGTGACCATAGGTGAGGGTTGGAACGTAGATCGACTGGTAAATTGAGAGCTTCGCCTTGCGGCTCAGCTCCTTTTTCACCACGACGGACCGGTACAGGCACCGCTTAACAGCAGAGGCTGCAGCGATCCGTCTGTTGATCTCTCGCTCCATCCTTCCCTCACTCGTAAACAAGACCCCAAGATACTTAAACTCCTCCACTTGGGGCAGGACCTCATCCCCGACCCAGAGGGTGCATTCCACCATTGTCCGACTGGAGAACCATGGCCTCGGACTTGGAGGTACTGATCTTCATCCCGGCTGCTTCGCACTCAGCTGCGAATCGCTCCAATGAGAGCTGGAGGGCCCGACTTGATGAAGCCAAAAGGACAACATCATCCGCAAAAAGCAGAGACGATATCCGATGGCCACCGAACCAGAACCCCTCATCGCCTCGACTGCGCCTAGAAATTCTGTCCATGAAAATTATGAACAGAATCGGTGACAAAGGACAGCCTTGGCGGACTCCAACTCCCACCGGAAACGAATCCGAGCTGCTGTTACCAATACGGACCAAACTCTGGCTCCGGTGATACAGTGACCGAATAGCTCGTAGCAACGGATCCGGAACGCCGTTCTCACGGAGCACGCCCCACAAGATCTTGCGAGGGACACGGTGGAAAGCCTTCTCCAAATCCACAAAGCACATGTGGGCAGATTGGGCCCCCTCCAGAATCCTGTGGAGCGTATAGAGTTGGCCAAGAGCTGTGCGGCCAGGACGCAAACCACATTGTTCCTCCTGAATCCGAGGTTCGACTATCGGTCGGATCCTCCTCTCTAGTTCCCCTGCATAGACTTTCCCAGGTAGGCTGAGGAGTGTAATTCCCGATAATTGGAACACACCCTCCGGTTCCCCTTCTTAAAAATTGGGACCACCACCCCAGTTTGCCAATCCAGAGGTACAGCCCCCGATGACCACGCGATGTTGCAGAGACGTGTCAACCAAGACAGTCCTACAACATCCAGAGCCCTGAGATATTCCGGGCGGATCTCGTCCAACCCCGGAGCTCGACCACCGAGGAGCTTTTTGACAACCTCAGTGACCTCCACTCCAGTGATGGGCGGACCCTCACCCGAACCCCCAGGGTCTTCCTCTTCCACGGAGGGCGTGTTGGTGGGATTGAGAAGGTCCTCAAAGTATTCCCTCCACCTCTCAACAACATCCCCAGTCAAGGTAAGCAGCTCCCCACCTCCACCGTAAACAGTGTTTGTGAAGAACTGCTTACCCCTCCTGAGGCGTCGGATGGTGGCCCAGAACCTATTTGAGGCCAACCGATAATCACTCTCCAGGCCCTCACCGAACTCCTCCCACGCCCGAGATTTTGCATCTGCGACAGCCTCGGCTGCAGCACGTTTGGCCTGCCGGTACCCGTTTGCTGCCTCAGGAGTCCCACAGGCTAATAAAACCCGATAGGCCTCCTTCTTCAGCTGGACGGCCCCTTCACCGCAGGTGTCCACCACCGGTTCGGGATTACCGCCACGACAAGCACCGGCGACCTTACGGCCACAGCTATGGGCTGCCGCCTCAGCAATGGAGGCACGAAACATGGCCCATACAGATTCCATGTCCCCCGCCTCCTCCGGAACGTGGTTGTAGCTCTGCCGGACGGGGGAGTTAAAGGCCTCTTGGACAGGGGGCTCCCCCAAACGTTCCCAGCAGACCCTGATTACACGCTTGGGCCTGCCAGGTCTGGAAGGCAACCTCCCACACCACGAAGCCAACTCACCACCAGGTAGTGATCGGTAGACAGCTCAGCTCCTCTCTTCACCCGAGTGTCCAGAACATATGGTCGCAAGTCCGATGACACGACTACAAAGTCAATCATCGAACTGCGACCTAGGGTGTCCTGGTGCCAAGTACACTTATGGACACCCTTATGTTCGAACATGGTGTTCGTGATAGACAAACTATGACGAGCACAGAAGTCCAACAACGACACACCATTCGGATTCAGACTGGAGAGGCCGTGCCTACCGATCACACCCTTCCAGGTCACACTATCGTTGCCCACATGGGCATTGAAGTCTCCCAAGACAACGAGCGAGTCTCCCGAGGGAGCGTTCTCCAACACCCCCCCCCAAAGACTCCAAAAAGGGTGGGTACTCTGAACTGTCATTTGGTGCATAAGCACAAATAACAGTCAGGACCCGTCCCCCCACCCGAAGACGGAGGGAAGCTACCCTTTCGTCAACCGGGGAGAACCCCAACATTTGGGCACCGAGACGGGGGGCAACAAGAATACCCACACCGGCTCGCCGCCTCTCCCCATGAGCAACTCCAGAATAGAAGAAGGTCCAGCCTCTTTCGTGATGGATGGTTCCAGAGCCCAAGCTATGCGTTGAGGTGAGCCTGACTATATCTAGTCGGTATCTCTCCACCTCACGCACCAAATCAGGCTCCTTTCCCGCCAGAGAGGTGACATTCCATGTCCCAAAGGTCAGAGTAAGCAGCCGAGGATCAGTCCAACAGAACCCATGCCTTTGGCTGCCACCCAACTCACACTGCACCCGACCCCTAAAACTCCTCCCACGGGTGGTGGGTCCATGGGAGGGCGGACCCATGTCTCCTTTTCGGGCTGGGCCCGGCCAGGCTCCATGGGCATAAGCCCGACCACCAGGCGCTCGCCTTCGAGCCCCTCCCCTGGGCCTGGCTCCAGGAGGGAACCCCGGTGACCCGCGTCCGGGCAAGGGAGACTGATTCCTGTGTTGTTTTCTCATGTCTTAGGGGTTTGTTTTGAATCGCACTTTGTCTGGACCTTCACCCCGGACCTGTTTGCCTTGGGTGACCCTACCAGGGGCATTTGCCCCCGACAACATAGCTCCTAGGATCATTAGGTCACGCAAACCCCTCCACCACGATAAGGTGGCGATTCGAGGAGGGTGTGTGTGTGTGTGTGTGTATATATATCTATATATATAAATAAATACACACACTAGTATATAATGTATATGGGGCAGTGGTGGACTAGTGGTATAGGATGCTGGATCGCTGATCCAAAGGTTGGCGGTTCGAGTCCCACTCTCCACAAGGTTGTCACTGTGCCCCCCAGTGCAGCTAACTGGGTTATCAAAGGCGGGCCATGTCTCTCACTGTCTATGGTGAGAGGCATGTAAAAGAACCATTGCTGACCTTCGTAAAGAGTAGCTGAAAAGTCATCAGCGTGTTTCTGTCCCTTGCTAAAAAGGGTTGTGACAGGAAGGGCATCTGACGTAAAAACCTCTGCCAAATCAAACGTGCGAATCAGATGATTCGCTGTGGCGACTCCCGAGTAAAAAAGGGAAAAAGCCGAAAGGACGACAGACAGTATATAATGTATATGAAAGAGCTATAGGTACTTAGTTAATTATTAATTCTGACTTTTAAAGGATTTGCTGAAAAAGATCAAGGATGCAACTTGTAAACTGCAGGCCATGAAATCTGAAAGAGAAAAAGTACAGATGGAAATTCATCAGTGGTAATGACCAGAAAAATAAATATATAACCCCGTGTTGGTGTTTGGGTCAGAAGTTTATTTATGGTTTGAAAACTGTATGTATGCAGTCTTGCAGAACTGAGCCCCAGGCCCCTGCAGTTGTTACCTGTGGAAGTACATGAAGTGTATTCTGCACTAATGGAACTGGAACATGCAAGGCAGAAAAATCAGGCACTGATCCAACGTCTTCAGCACCTGAACACAATTTCTCGGTATAAATCTCTCTCTCTCTCTCACTCACACACACACACACACATATACACTAGCTAACATAAACAATTATTAAATGCCAATGAAGAGAGAATGAAAAATAACCTTAACATTTCAAACAGTTCAATCAACTTTCGCAATCCTCCAACATTTCGGCTTGAGCATTTCTGTAAAGGTTAAATAACCTCGCCAGGAACATGACAGCTGCCATCTTTACTTGCCGGACCTACTTTAGATCATGCAACAGGCAAACACGCTTGTGTATTACTACTCTTAGCTCATTAGCTGCCCAGGCCGGGTGCTGAAGTTAGTTCTCAATGAACGGAAATGGCAGAATGAGTTGGTTTATTGCATCGTGAACTTTCGTAATAAATTATCATATATATATATATATATATATATATATATATATGCAGGACATGTATGAGGGATGTAAGACGGTGGTGAGGTGTGCTGTCGGTGTTACAGAAGAGTTCAAGTTGGAGGTGGGACTGCATTAAGGGTCAGCTCTCAGCCCCTTCTTGTTTGCTATGGTGATGGACAGGCTGACAGACGAGGTGAGACAAGAATCTCCATGGACTATGATGTTTGCAGATGACATCGTGATCTGTAGTGAGAGCAGAGAACAAGTGGAGGAAAATCTAGAGAGGTGGAGGTATGCCCTGGAAAGGAGGGGAATGAAGGTTAGTCTCGGTAAGACAGAATACATGTGTGTGAACGACAAGGACCCAAGAGGAACGGTGAGATTACAGGGGGCAGCGATAAAGAAGGTGGAGGATTTTAAGTACTTAGGCTCAACAATCCAGAGCAATGGAGAGTGTGGAAAAAAGGTGAAGAAGCGCGTGCAATCAGGTTGGAATGGATGGAGAAAAGTGTCCGGTGTGATGTGTGACAGGAGAGTATCGACAAGAATGAAGGGAAAAGTATACAAGACGGTGATGAGGCCAGCGATGTTGTATGGTTTAGAGACAGTGGCCCTGGGGAAAAGACAGGAGTCAGAGTTGGAGGTAGCAGAGATGAAAATGTTGAGGTTCTCTTTGGGAGTAACGAGGATGGATAGGATCAGGAATGAGTACATCAGAGGGACAGCACATGTTAGATGTTTTGGAGACAAAGTCAGAGAGGCTAGATTGAGATGGTTTGGACATGTACAGAGGAGGGATAGTGAGTATATTGGTAGTAGGATGCTGAGGTTGGAACTACCAGGCAGAAGGCCCAGAGGAAGACCAAAGAGAAGATTTATGGATGTGGTGAAGGCGGACATGAAGGTCGTTGGAGTAAGAGTAGAAGATGCAGAGGATAGGGAGAGATGGAGGCAGATCATTTGCTGTGGCGACCCCTGAAGGGAACAGCCGAAAGGAAAAGAAGACGACATATATATATATATATATATATATATATATATATAGACAGTCGTCGACTTCCGACCACTTTTGGTTCGGGCAGACCGGTCGTAAATCGATCTGGTCGTATGTTAACTTTCCATGCAAATACACTCATGCCAAACAAAACAAATCAATAAATCTCGCGCATTTAAATCTATACATCTATTTTCAATTCCACGTCACTGTGACACGCAGTGGAGAGCCAATCCTTTCTGCACTCCACTGTGTGGGCGGGTCCGGTAGCTTCAAATTCAAATTTTATTGGATTATAACAACAGCCACAGACTGCACATGTTGTTTTTGAGTAAAGAAATAAATTTCCCTCGTTTTGATCAGCTCATTTCCACGGAGCCAAGCACAGCTGGCAAGCAAACACAAATGGACAGACATGGAACAACTTCAACCCGCAGACCAGCTGATTGCCAAAACTTGGGACGCGCTTCTTGTCACATAAACACTGCAGCGTGTGAGTCCAATAAAATTAGAGTTTCAAGGTATTGGACCCGCCAACACAGAAAGGATTGGCTCTCCGCTTCGCGCCACAGTGACATGGCATTGAAAGTAGATAAATAGATTTGCTCTGAGCAGTTAGAAAGTGAAGCTGCATCATCTCCTGCTTGGCCTTTTAAGATGCTGGCGCTGCCAACAGCGCAAACAACGGTCATACGCACCACTCGCAGTGCACTGCCATGAATCATGCTTCACCACTTTTGTGGTCGTAAAGTCGATCAGACGTAACTCGCATAGGTCGTAAGTCGACGACTCGTATACAGGGATCCCTCACTTTCCGCGGTTAATTGGGACCAAGATCACCCCTGTGACCACTGAATTCCATGAAGTAGGATCACCCCCCATAACACCTGCCCCCGACTGACTTGTACGTACATGTATATGTGTATATAATGTCAATGAATTCATATTCAGTGCTATAAATGCTGATAATAAAAAACATTCAAAAATAATTCGTAAGATATAAATAAAATCTAAATACACACACACATGTTGAAGGTTGGACATTAATACTGGCCAGGTTACTAATGCGTGCCAATTGATAAAAAAAATGATGTGGGCCAATTTTTTTATAAACATTGGAATAAATTTAGAACTTGCTCAAAGCCTTAAAATATTTAATATATATATATAATATAGTATATGACATAATAATAGTGAATGACTTGTTGGACAGTAAGGAGGGAGAAAATGATTTATACATGTTGGCACAGCAGAGAAATAGAAATGGGAAGGACATGCAGCAAGTTAGAGTGATAAAGGACAGAGAGGGAAATGTATTGACTGATGACAGAAGTGTGCTGGAAAGATGGAAAGAGTACTTTGAAGAGCTGATGAATGAGGAAAATGAAAGACAAAAAAGAGTCGAAGAGGTGACTGTTGAGGACCAGGAAGTAGCAAAGATTAGTAAGGGTGAACTGAGGGAAAGAATAGTGGAAGCTAGACTCAGGGCAGAGGTCAACATTTGTGAACAACAGTTTGGTTTCATGCCAAGAAAGAGCACTACAGATGCAGTGTTTACTTTGAGGATGTAATAGAGAAGTACAGAGAAGGTCAGAGGGAGCTGCATTGTGCCTTTGTGGATCTGGAGAAAGCATATGACAGGGTACCAAGAGTATGTTACAGTGGTGCAGGACATGTATGAGAGATGTAAGACAGTGGTGAGATATACTGTTGGTGTGACTGAAGAATTCAAGGTGCAGGTGGGACTGCATCAAGGATCAGCTCTGAGCCCCTTCTTGTTTGCGATGGTGATGGACATGCTGACAGATGATGTTAGACAAGAATCTCCATGGACTATGATGTTTGCAGATGAGATTGTGATCTGTAGTGAGAGCAGAGAACAAGTAGAGGAAAATCTAGAGAGGTGGAGGTATGCCCTGGAAAGGAAAGGAATGAAGGTTAGCCTCAGTAAGACAGAATACATGTGTGTGAACAACAAGGACCCAAGAGGGAATGGTGAGGTTAGAGGGAGCAGAGATAAGGAAGGTGGAGGATTTTAAGAACTTGGGCTCAACAATCCAGAGCAATGGAGAATGTGGAAAAGAGGTGAAGTGTGTGCAGGCAGGTTGGAATGGTTGGAGAAAAGTGTCTGGTGTGATGTGTGATTGTAGAGTATCGGCAGGACTGAAAGGAAAAGTGTACAAGACATGATGAGGCCAGCGATGTTGTATGGTTTAGAAACAGTGGCACTGAGGAAAAGACAGGAAGAAGTGCTGGATGTAGCTCAGAAATTAGTATATCAGAGGGACAGCACATGTAAGACGTTTTGGAGACAAAGTCAGAGAGGCTAGATTGAGATGGTTTGGACATGTACAGAGGAGGGCTAGTGAATATATTGGTAGTAGGATGCTGAGGTTGGAACTCTCAGGCAGAAGGCCTAGAGGAAAACCAAAGAAGAGATTTATGGCTGTGGTGAAGGAAGACATGAAGGTCGTTGGCGTAAGAGAAGAAGATGTAGAGGACAGGGTGAGATGTAGGCAGATGATTTTCTGTGGCGACACCTGAAGGGAATAGCCAAAAGAAGAAGAAGCGGAGAAGGCTGGGCCCCATTTATCGCGAAATAAGGGTGATTACTGTATGTGTGTGTATATATACAGAAATAAGGGGGATTACTGTGTGTGTGTGTGTGTGTGTGTGTGTGTGTATATATATATATATATATATATATATATACACACACACACACACACAGTAATCCCCCTTATTTCTGTAGTCCAGGTGTCACCAACCTTTTTGAAACTCAGAGCTACTTCTTGGGTACCAATTAATGCGAAGGGCTACTAGGTCAATACAGACTTGTGACGTAACAAATTTGCTTAATTTACCTTGAATTATATGTTATTATTAATAATTAATGATATTCATCTATGTCAAGGGCCGGGAACCTTTTTAACTAAGAGAGCTAAAAAATAAATAAATAAATAAAAAATCTAATCCTCTGAGAGCCAAATATATTTTTTAATACTGAGATCAACAATTTTAGAGTATAATACGACTCTGAATTTATTTTAAACAATATTGTTATAACAAAGTTATTTATTAACTTATTAACACTTCTTACTATGAATGCGACTTCTGATGCTGCATGGTTTTACTGATGGCTTTGTAGTCTGGTTGATACGTGCTGAAGTTCAGCTTTATGCAGGCGTTCAGGCTTCTATATATTACATGACCACAGGTTGGTCTTAATGCTTTTCAGGTGTGAGAAGGACTGTTCGGGTGCGCATGTGGAACCAAACATGGTCAATATGACAATTGGACAGGACTCGCGCTGCAGTATTTGTGACAGGAAGCGCGTTCCAAGGCAATCCACTGGTCTGCAGGTTGAAGTTTTATCATGTCTCTCCATTTGTGTTTTGCTTGCCAACTCTGCTTGGCTTCTTGCACATGAGCTGATCAAAACGAGGGAATATGCGGGCTGTTGCATATAATCCAATAAAATTAGAGTTTCAAGATATCGGCCCCACCCACACACTGGAGTACAAAAAGGACTGGCTCTCCACTGCACGCCACAGAGACAAGTGGCATTGAAAATGGATGTATAGATTGAAATGCGTGAGATTTATTTATGTTTTTGTTTTATTTGATGTCTTTTTTTTCTGTATTTTTATTTTTAAGGACAGCGAAATTATCTATTAGTTATTTTGTTAAGAAAGGCCACCTGATTTCTGAGGGCCAGATGAAGTCATCAAAAGAGCCACATCTGGCTCGCGAGCCATAGGTTCCAGACCCCTGAACAGGCTTGTGGGTGACTCATGTTGTCCTTGTGGGCGACCTGGTGCCCGCGAGCACCATGTTGGTAGCCCCTGCTATAGTCATTTACCCTGCTGATGGGCCGGCTTCTTCATCAATAATAATTCCTACATGTTTTCTGTAACACCAGCTTGATATAGCTGTGCTAGGTTTTATACTAGGTTCTGGAGGAGTAAAATGAATTGTGGAGATTTGAATTTGAACAGCCGGCAGATTTATTACAATTAACAATATTACAAGAAACAGTGCAAACAATATTGTAGAACTTTCTTTACAAATTAAAAATAAAATAAAATAAGCTTAAATCTCTAAGGTTTGATTCATGTGAACCCGGGAGTCTTTTCCAGGATTGTGATCCGTTTGGGATAAAGGTGTTTTTATCTGTTCTTATCTGGGATCCTGTGATTTGAAGTGGTTGGGTCTGTAGATCTACTCTCGCATCCAGAGAACAGTTGGCCACACTGCTTCTGGATCCACCAAGAGTTCTCACTGGATTTGGCTCGCCATCCGTGTCCGAAACCAGCTTCAAGATCAAATCCAGATCCACTAAAAAAACCAGTCTGCACATGCAGTACAGACACAATGAATAAAATATTTAACAACAATAATTCCTAAATAAAATGACAAAAGTGCATGAAAGGCACTGAATGGAATGTAATACAAACAGCTTATCTGCACTACTTTAGTGCATTAGCAAAAGTGCTTTCAACAAAACATTTTAGAAAAATAAAATGTAAGATTCATTTTGTGCACAGCACAATCTTTGTTATGTACTCCGACTGGTCTTAGCCTTTTAAAGACAAAATTAGTGCACACAGCTTTAAAAGTCACCACGTGTAAAGTTAGCATAGGTTCACCACATGTAAAGTTAGCATAGGTTCTTAAACTAGCTTCATATTGCAATGACTCACCGGAGCTTCCAAGAAAACAAACTCTCTCCACCCGGTTCGATTGAGAGAGAACAAAACACATACAAGGCTCTGAAAAGCACACAAACTTAGTTAAACTTGTTAAAAGTTCACTTAATCACATTTTTGATCGTTGACTCACTCGTGTCGCTTTTCGAGGGCTCTGTATGCGTCCTGCTCCTCACGCTCTCTGCTGCACTCTCTGCTGGTCGCATGCAGGCACGTGCCTATGATGCGTTCAAGGGGACTAGGAAACTAGTGCTTTCAGGGAGTGTTGGAACTAGGGTTTTTTCCAATAAAATTAGTAACCATGTGTTACATTTCCTTTAAGATGCTTCTGTGTCACTGTAGCGATCCCGTGCCAAGCCATCTCACTTTTACAAAGCCAGTGTTCATTGCATTTTTCGGGGACTATGGCGATTAAAATGCTCCAAAACTTTTGAAGATTTCAGTTGAACCCCCCCCATCCCAGTGCCATTGGCAGTCAACTGGGCCATGTTTTGTAATGTTCATGAAGATGAAAAAACATGAGGTGCACATCTGACATGTCTGTTCAACTCCATACTGAGTGGCACACATCTGTAGTGGCTGACTTACGCAATAATAGTGAGATTTATTGACTTATCGATAAGGAGATTTGTTGCCAACACTTTTAATAATTGATTTTTATTGATTCGTTGTTGCAGCACTACTTTTAATAGATATTCCAATTGTAAGTGGTGTCTTGCTTTTTTCCATGGCTGCATGTGACATTTTAAAAATACATTTACCTTTTCACTGCTTTTTGATTAAGCCCTTAGCTATAAATCTGATACAGTGGTACCTCACCTTACGAAATTAATCCGTTCCAGAGCCTTTTTCGTAACCTGGAATTTTCGTAAGTAGAACCGCATTTTACATGTAAAATGTGTGATTCTTTTCAAGGCCCCCAATACTACCCTTTAAAAATGATAAAAGCATACCTTTTTAAGGTACCTACTTCGTGTTGACCATGTCTTCTTAGCAGAGTTATAATCTTATATATGTTTATGCAAGGTTAAAAGAAGCCTGAGCCAAAAAATCAAGTTGCAATGAGCATACTCGAAAAACTCATGAAACAAGCTGCTGCTCCAGGGAGCTGAGCCATCCCTCCTAGCCAATGCTAGGCCAGTGGGGCGGGATGTTGGGAGATAGCCAATGGGAGGGAGCTGCGTCATCCCTCCTAGCCAATGGGAGGCCAGCGGGGCGGGATGTTGGATGATAATCAATGGGAGAGCAGCTCGTGCATTGTTTGAATGGCGCATTTGGTGCGTATCGTAAGGAGAACTTGTTTCGTATACAGAGACAAAAAATTTTGGAAAATGCTTTTCGTAACCTGGATTTTTCATTTGCTGGGACTATCGTAAGGTGAGGTACCACTGTAGTTGCAAAACAATACAGATTATTGCAAATTTCCATGTAGCTTTTTGTACAACCTTAATACAGGGAGATGAGGCTGACCGGACACGTGATGCAGAACCAGGTGGAGGCCGTTGAAGGAGAAGTTGAAGGTGCAGTGTGTATGAAGGAAACACTAGATGATGGACTTTCAGTAGGTTTTGAAGAAACCTGACTGCCAAGCTGCTGCATACAAATGACTGCTGATGTCTTTTGTTGTTGTTGTTCCTGAAACCTTCTGATCACTTCTCAATTGTATTGATCTGTAAAAGTTACATTCTTCAGACTGATGCTACATGTTTGTATAAAGCAATTACATCCACAGAGGAAGCTCAAATAAACAAGGGCTCCCCCCACAATTTGATTTTCTTTTTGTTTTAAATAAATGATGTAAAATACTGGTGACATGTGAGAACCTAATGAATCCTTTAATAAACTGCTGATTATGAAGTTGTACTTAACCACTTCATAACCCTGATTCTAATTAGTTTATCATATCTGCCTCACTGCAAGAAGGCCTGAGTTCGATTCTTGGGTTCGGGGTGTTTGCGTGGGTTTCCTCTGGGTTCTTGGGTTTCCACCCACAGTCCATAAAAATGTACAATAATCTGATTGACTGTTCCAATTAGCCCTTAGTGGTGGTTGAATGGTTGTAAGTGTTGGCTGGGTCGGTGTGGCATGGTTGTGTAGTGGTTCGTATCTCAACCTCACAGCAAGAAGGTCCTGGGTTCAAGTCAGTGCAGGTTTGGGACTCCTCCGGGTGCTCCAGTTTACTGCCAAAATCCAAAGACACACACAGTAGGCTAACTGTTGCAAATGCAAGTGTGAATTATGTAGGCGTCACGATGGTCTGGTATGCTGTTCAGAGTGTACTCTGCCTTCACCTAGTGCAGGCTGAAATAGGCTCCAGCTTCCCTGCAACTCTAGTCTGATTTAGCGGTTTGACAAATGAGTGTGTAAGTAAATGTGTGTGCCTGTGTTGGCCTTGTGGTGGTTTGGTGACCTGTTCAATGTTTACCTACATCTCACCCTTGGATTTGCTCTAGGTTCCCCATGATGTGGACTTGATAAACAACATAGAGGATTGAGGGCAGTGGTGGCTTAGTGGTATAGGGTGCTGGATCGCTGATCCAAAAGGTTGGGGGTTCGAGTTCCACCCTCCACAAGGTTGCCACTGTCCCCCCAGTGCAGCTCACTTTGTTATCAAAGGCCGGCTATGTCTCTCACTGTCTATGGTGAGAGGTTCATGTAACAGAAACATTGCTGACTTTCGACAAGAGTAGGCTGCATAGCCATCAGCATGTTTTCGCCCTGCGATGGCCTGGTGAACTGTCCAGGGTGTACTTTGCCCTTGCCCGGAGTCGGCTTGGATGGGCGCCAGCCTCCCTGCGACCCGAATTAGGATTAAGCGGTTACAGAAAACGCACAGATGAACATATAGTATTGAATACACCGTCTATTCAGGACACAAAGCTAAAAACCTATCGAGTCAGTGTTGGAACTGACCTGCTGTTGGTATCCGCACTGGTAGACCTGTGGGGTTGCTTAGAGGCCACAGATATGAACATTTTTTAAGGAGGTCTCAAACAAGAGGTGGTTAGTAGTTCTATTAAACTGAGGTTCTTCCTTATGGGCTCCATTTGTGTATTCACAATCAGAGGCTAGCTTTCACAAAGCAGAAATTGAGTGCAGAAAATATTCACATCTTGTTGCTTTGCAGCCTTTGCAGACACGTAAATATTTTTCCAGCTGTATTTACAAGTTCGTTTCAGCATCTTGTATTTGACTGTATTGTATTGACATTGTTAAGTCACTGCCACGGGTCTGTAATGCTGAGGGCCACTGGGATGTGGGGTCTTTTGTACAGAAACAAAGCATGACGTCGTCCACTACAATGGGACCCCCTGTAGACTCATTGTGAAGATGTAGTTTCAGACTCCACAGAGCTGAGGGGCTTTAAGGACACGCGGTCTCACCCCGTTCGGTCCTTGTCTGAGTGGAGTCTTTTAAGATCCCGGAAAGGGCATGTCCAAGGTGTGAGCGGTCCCTGATGATTCCACTGGCTGTCCTCTGAAGTCTGTCAGAGTAAATGCCCCTGAGGGAAGGTAGTGTCGTTCCAATTACTTGCTCTGCCATCCTCACCACCTTCTACAAGACCTTCCTGTCCTCTGGAGCAGTGGCCTCCAACCTTTTTTTTGCACCAGGGACCGGTTTTATGTATGAAAATGTTTCCGCAGACTGGTTAGAGTAGGGGTGTCAAACTCATGCCACAAAGGGCCATGTGACTGCTGGATTTTGTTTCAACCAAGCAGCAGCACACCTGATTTGGCTTATTTATAAAGGGAACCTGTACCCAAAATTTACAGCATTCAAAAAATATCCACTATATTTTATTATTAACTTTTAAACATCGCGTGATGTCGGTAGGTTATTTATATGTCATTCCTTGCTCATGAAGGTTGAACGCGCGGACATATTGGCTTCTTTTCACCGGGGTTAAAGGTCAATGTGATGTACCATCGTTGACAGTCGTATAGCCAATTGCAGAATGTCAGGATATTTTCCTCAAGCAATTTATGTTGTTTACAACAGTAGCAGTCCTGATCGGTTTTTTGACGCGCGCGTTTTCCACAAGAGCACCAAATATTTGCTGGTTGTTCGCTACGATTTTCCCGCGTAAGAGCTTCTGCCGACTCTCCAATATCGTCCTCGTCACTTTCCTGGTCCGATTTCACTTCAATGTGGATCATCTTTCCTCAGTGGTTCATATCAATAACCTTCTAATCCTTCTACGAAATTGTCTTCGTCCATGGGTTAAAAAAAAAAAAACGACTACAATGTCTGTTTTTTCCAAGTTTCCGTGAGCTTGTGTGATGTATGTCAAGTATATAGCGTTAGGTTTACATTGCAGTCTCGCAGTTCTGGTCGAGGCTTTGTCAACGATATGACATCACTTCAAATGCGCCGTTTTAAAACTCCTGTGCTCTGAAGCTTGATGTTAGTGAAGCCCTGAAATCGCTTAAAGCTGGTTTGTGAGAGAATATGGTAGGCCTCCGTCAGTCCCGAAGGACTATGGCTGCGCTCTGGCTGGTATCCCAGCTGGTGATACTCCCCAGTGCGCAGAGCCCGGGTAGGGAGTAATGAGGGACAGGCTGTTACCCAAGCAGCAAGTCCCCCATCTCGGCGCCACCGGAAGGATCCAATGGAAAGGCAAGTGCCGATATGACTGGGTTCCAGTGCCGCTGCAGGAGAGAATCTACGGTCAATTTAGAACAGCCAATTAACCTACAGTGCACGTCTTTGGATTGCAGGAGGAAACCGGAGCACCCGGAGGAAACCCGCACAAGCACGGGGAGAACATGCAAACTCCACACAGAAACGCCCAGGCCGGGAATCGAACACAGGCCTTCTTGCTGTGAGGCAGACGTGCTAACCACTACGCCACCGTGCCGCCTGAGAGAATATAATAAACGCCTTATAGGTGTATTGTCACTAGCTATACACAATACATCAAATCAGGTACATGAGCGCTTTCACTACAGGAACCCTTTGACTGATTTGAGTCTTCAGGCAGTTGATTGGTGAATCTGTATGCTCTGTACAGAGGATAACCAATCAACTGCCTGAAGACTCAAATAACTTGATTAAATGAGTCACGTGAGGTGTGCTTTTGCTTGGTTGAAACAAAAACCTGCCTTCCACACCTGGTGAGAGATGTGAACTCCAAAGCTAGAAGAGTGTCATGGGAACGGTGACGTCAAGCCGACTGGAACCAGCTGCTTGTGACCTCGGAAGTAACTGACATCGAAACCGGGTAATTTACAGTGTACCGCTAGATGGCGGTAATGAGCTGAAATGTAATGATTTGGGTGTTCAAGAAGAAAACAACCATCCGTGTGGCTCAAATACCAGGGTATTGTGTTGAATTTCTTCTCTTTCCTTTGGGTGTTTTACTTATGTTCTTGTAATTTTATCAGCTTGATGACGTTAAGTATGTTATGTTTTATCAGAATGAACATAATGTTAGATTATGGCTTCACAACAAAAAGAACCAGAGAACGTTTCTGTTTTTCGTACCTGCTTCCACCCCCCCCCCGAATTATTATTGGACAAAGCTTTTCTATTAGCGAATTGCAATGTATGATTGTAAAATGTTGACCAATCCTAGCGCAGAAAGGCGGTGCCTGCCAAAAACGGGTTGGAAAAAAATCCCCCCAAAAACTCAAGCTAGTGAATAAGTAGTAGTGTTTTTAAAAGAATTGAACATTCACCTTTATGATAGATAAATAAACAAAACGATAAACGAACAGGACCACAGTAATTATTTAACATTTATATGATATAGCATTTGTGAATGTCTATACAGAGTAAAGCTAACACCAGTGGTTAGTAATAGTAGTAAGTTTTTAGGTAACATTGAGTTACTCAGTGGTTTGATCACATTTGGAGGTGCAATAGAAAAGTGACTGATATAAATGACAATTCACTGTTGCTTTTCATTCTCATATTTGTATCGCAACATTACTCACAATGCATTTTGGTCTCCTGGATCGTGAACCATCGCAAAACAAATTCAAACGTTTTAAATTTCCGCAAATATAACATTACTAGACTCTGGCACGACCCTCAAACAGTCCGCACATGTCGTGAGAAGATCGCAGAGTTGTTGTTTTGCTAGCAAGCTATTCGTTTTACATTCTCAAGGAAAAGCGACAACTTTATAGACTTCCACACAGAAAGTTTGAGACTTGTGGCGTTCGCCATATTCCGCGTATTTTGTCATCATTCCTGTTTTATTTGATTTTTGTTAACGCTAATAATGCACAAATAAAAAGCTAATGGTTGGAGGACAAAAGGTGAAACAATGTGATTGATTTAAGATTTATTTATTCACTTTTTGCCAAATATCTACAAATCAGTCACAAACATTGTTGAACGACTTTTTCACGACTTTCACACAGTACAGACACTCTTCTCTTTATGTTTGGTTTACGTATTTTTCGATTTTACGCTTTAAAAAAAAAAAAAAAAAAAAAAAAAAATATATATATATATATATATATATATGTCAAATTTTGAGTTTAGCGTGCACTCTGTAGTACGAGACGTACCTACGTAGTGTGCTGACGTAGTACGCTACTTCCGCATGCCGCTGTGTCCATTGTTTACAAATGACAGACTGAACGTGCCCCTCCTTCTTCCCAGTTTACTGTGTGTTACCCTTGTGTTAAGACATCGTCTCTGTGATCTTTGTGTTTACACTGTTTTGTGGACTTTTGTATCCATAAGCACACATGGTTGGTCAGAAGCGTAAGCCTACTAGTGATAGTGGTAATCAGAAAAAGCGGAAAGTCATCTCGTTAGAAACAAAGATGGCTATTATCAAGAAAATCGATGCTGGTGAAAAACATGTGAATGTTGCACGTTTCTTCCAAATGGCCTCATCGTCCATCACAACCATTTTACAAGCAGAAAGATCGCATCACAGAGCATGTTAAACGTTATACTTTAAAATTTAGCTATTTGAAATTATTTTGTTTGAATTTAATGTTGATATTTGATATATTTGATATTATTTTACAATGTTATGTTTATAATAATTGACAATTGTGTTTTATGAGATACGGTAATGGTATTTATGGCTGTATAGTACAGTACGAACATCATACGTCACTGGAACATACAGTAACAACTTACGTTTTTTTTTTCACCTTACGTTCGGCCGTTCGGAACCAAACTAAAACGTAAGTCGGGGAGCGTCTGGATATGCATTTAAGCCACAAAACATTCGCAAAACATCTTGACACGGATTTCTAGTATGAACCTCCCTCAAAACAGTCAGTCAGTGTGTTAAAGGAAAGGCTTTGTATTCAAGGACAGGATGAAAACTAAAGTAGAACAAAATTGCTGTTCAAGGAAATCTCAATTTGAACAGTACACAAGTTTAACAAACACAAGGCAAAAATTAAAATAATGTAATAATCACCTCTCAGAAACTGCAGCTCAGGGTGCATTTGTTACGTATTGTTATGAGTATGACTGGTGACGGTAGTAGTAGCTGTTGGGTTGGGGGGGGGGGGGGTTTGCGCGAACACTTTCGACCTCCGGACAGCCCGGTTCGTATGTTCGGATGTTCGTAAAACGAATGTTCGTGAGTAGGATAGCATCTGTACAGAATTCTGTTGTCAACACAGGCCCAAGTGCCTTGTACTACGAGTAAACAATTTTTCCTGAATTTCAAAATAAATATCTGCGGTCCAAATGTATCCATCTGCTTTCCTTGCTTGCTTTTAAAGCTCCAAAACCTGTCTGAAAATCCTTTTTTTTTTTTTTTTGAAAATATGCAATGACTTTTTGAGCTCTGCTGCATGACAATGTCTCAAATCTCATCAGTTCAGTTCATTTTCTATACCCGCTTAATCCTAATTTGGGTCGCGGGGAGGCTGGTGCCCATCCCAGCCAACTCCGGGCGAGGGCAGAGTACACCCTGGACAGCTCGCCAGGCCATCACAGGGGGTGGAAACACGCTGACGGCTTTGCAGCCTACTCTTGTCGAAAGTCAGCAATGGTTCTTTTACATGCCTCACACCAGAGACAGTGAGAGACATGGCCGGCCTTTGATAACCCAGTTAGCTCCACTGGCGGGGACAGTGACAACCTTGTGCAGAGTGGGACTCGAACCCCCAACCTTTGGATCAGCGATCCAGCGCCCTATACCACTAGACCACCACTGCCCCTGTCTCAAATCTTTTAATTGTCAATCCTGATTCATTTAAACATCGCTATACAAATAAAAACATGACATCAATAAAACTTCAGCAACAAGGAAATAATAACATCAAAATAATATCATTTTTGGGCTTATTTTCAAAAGTGGCCAATTTTCACACTGCAAAAACCACATGTTGACAATGACAGTTTTAATTTTTTTTTTTTTTTTTTTTTTTTTTTTTTTTACCTCTGATTCTTATTCACATAAAGAATATCTGTGCCAAGTTTCATGTTGAGTACCTGACTAAATAAAGAAAAACAGAAGTGGAATGGTTTAGTTTTGGATCATTGCTCATTACGGCAAACCTGCCATTAAAACAGTGCTTCTCAAATAGTGGGGCGCTCCCTTCTTGGGGGGCGTGGTATGATTCCAGGGGGCACGGTGTGATGCTGGGGGGATTTAAAAACCATGTTAATGAAGTTTTTCTTTATTGTAAGTTGAACTATATTTCTTTATTAACATTCTTCTTTTCTTTTCGGCTTTTTCCTGTTCTCGAGAGTCGCCACAGCGAATCATCTGGTTCGCACATTTGATTTGGCATGGGTTTTTACATCGGATGCCCTTCCTGTCACAACCCTTTAGCAAGGAACAGAAACACGCTGACGGCTTGGCAGTTCCTCTTTACGAAAGTCAGCAATGGTTCTTTTACATGAACCTCTCACCATAGACAGTGAGAGACATGGCCCGCCTTTGATAACCCAATTAGCTGCACTGGGGGGACAGTGACAACCCTGTGGGGACTCGAACCCCCAACTTAGGATCAGCGATCCTGCGCCCTATTCACTAGACCATCACTGCCCCATATATTTCTTTATTAACATTAAAAATAAAGAAATAATATTATGAAAAGGTGTACTGGTCTGACGACTCTTGGCGACCTGCCTTGAAGGATAACTCCTCGATTATCATCTTCATGGAGGTTTTCATGGCAAGGATAGTGCAGTGGTTTGCCATTGCCTTCTGCACAATGTGAACCTACGGGCAATTTAGAACAGCCAGTTTAGCCTACTGTGTATACTTTTGGACTGTGGGAGAAAACTGGAGTACCCAGAGGAAACCCACGTGAGCACCGGGAGAACGTGCAAACTCCACACAGAAATGCCCAGACTGGGAATCTAACCCAGGCCTTCTTGCTGTGAGGCGGACGTGCTAACCACTACGCCACCGTGCCGCCCAAAAGAGGTGTACTAATAATTTTATACACAAATAATAATAATTTTAGTCGCTCGCGTAGGGAATTTTTTTTTTTTTTTTTTTTTTTTTTCCCTTACTAGAGGGGGCGTCGCAGAAAATAATAGAGAAGCATTGCATTAAAAGAACACAGCATACAGCTATCGTCCATTGTAATTGCCATTTTTAGGTTTCACTCATTACGTGGCAGATTAATTAGATTTTGGGCAAAAATTACATTGTCTACTGAACAGTTGAACTAATTTTGCAAAATATTTGATACACATCGTTTTTGAACCTATTCCTTAAATTTTGGAAATCTGTTCGAGAATTTGTCGTCATTTACTTATCATTCTGAAATTGCTTGTGCACAATTTCAAGGTCAAACATTATATTTGCAACCTTTTGCAAATCCTCTGCTTGATAAAGGAAAAACAATTAAATTAAAACACATGGCCACCACAAGCCAAAGAATTTGCTGATTTTTAATTTTTATTTTTAATTTTTTTTTTTAAATACAAAATTAAATTTGTGAGGAGAATTATTTCTTCTGCATTTAACCAATCCAAAGTGAGCACACACTTATGTAAACAGTGAGCGCTCACACATACCTGGAGCTGTGGGCTGCCACACACATTGGTGGTACCCAGATAGTAGTTGGGAGATAGATGACTTGGTCAAGGACACTTCAGCTATTTATATGGAGGAAGGGAAGGTGCTGCTCCCTCACCCACAGTCACACACTTCTTCCCTTCGGTCCCAAAGCCACGCTTCTAACCATTAGGCTACGGCTGCCCCATTTACTGTGCATTTCGGCTTTTTCTCTTTTACTCGGGAGTCGCCACAGCGAATCATCTGATTCGCACATTTCATTTGGCAGAGGTTTTTACGTCGGATGCCCTTCCTGTCAGAACCCTTTTTAGCAAGGGACAGAAACACGCTGACGGCTTTTGCACCCTACTTTTTTACGAAAGCAATGGTTCTTTTACATGCCTCTCACCGTAGACAGTGAGAGACATGGCCCGCCTTTGATAACCCAGTTAGCCGCACTGGGGGACATTTCAAATTTGAATACAATCTGTTAATCTCACATTCCACCAGCACTTAAACACACAGCTGTTTAAGCCCAATTTTTGATTTGTGAAAAATGTTTTACAATTTTCTCATAAACTGTAAGTTCAATTGCACAGGAGCCCCCATAGGTCCTTTTGGGGTATGTTCTAACTACAGTTTGAAGGAAAACGTTTCCTAAAGGTGGAGGTCATGTTAAAAATGGAAAAATTTATAGTCGTAGGAGAAAAAAAATACGGGGGGGGGGCACTTATTACGTTGAATACGGTAATAAGTCTTTTAACTTTGGTTTAAGCCTCCCTGGTGGGATGTTTTGGGCATTTCAACTTGGAATAGACCCCTGGTCCTTCTCAAAAAAATTATCATATTGTGATAAAGTTCATTATTTTCTGTAATGTACTGATAGATATTACACTTTCATATATTTTAGATTCATTACACGCAACTGAAGTAGTTCAAGCCTTTTATTGTTTTAATATTGATAATTTTGGCAAAAAAGTAAAGAAAAACCAAAAATCCCTATCTCAAAAAATTAGCATATTTCATCTGACCAATAAAAAAAAGTGTTTTTAATACAAAAAAGTCAACCTTCAAATAATGATGTTCAGTTCTGCACTCAATACTTGGTCGGGAATCCTTTTGCAGAAATGACTGCTTCAGTGCAGCGTGGCATGGAGGCAATCAGGCTGTGGCACTGCTGAGGTGTTACGGAGGCCCAGGATGCTTCGATAGCGGCCTTAAGCTCATCCACAGTGTTGGGTCTGGTGTCCCTCAACTTTCTCTTCACAAAATCCCACAGATTCTCTATGGGGTTCAGGTCAGGAGAGTTGGCAGGCCAATTGAGCACAGTAATACCATGGTCAGTAAACCATTTAGCAGTGGTTTTGGCACTGTGAGCAGGTGCCAGGTCGTGCTGAAAAATGAAAATCTTCATCTCCATAAAGCTTTTCAGCAGATGGAAGCATGAAGTGCTCCAAAATCTCCTGATAGCGAGCTGCATTGACCCTGCCCTTGATAAAACACAGTGGACCAACACCAGCAGCTGACATGGCACCCCAGACCATCACTGACTGTGGGTACTTGACACTGGACTTCAGGCATTTTGGCATTTCCTTCTCCCCAGTCTTCCTCCAGACTCTGGCACCGCGATTTCCGAATGACATACAAAATTTGCATTCATCTGAAAAAATACTTCTGCCACTCTTTCTGGTTCATAAGTGGCTTGACCTGGGGAATGCAGCACCTGTAGCCCATTTCCTGCACACGTCTGTGCACGGTGACTCTGGATGTTTCTACTCCAGACTCAGTCCACTGCTTCCACAGGTCCCCCAAGGTCTGGAATTGGCCCTTCTTCACAATCTTCCTCAGGGTCCGGTCACCTCTTCTGGTTGTGCAGCGTTTTCTGCCACACTTTTTCCTTCCCACAGACGTCCCACTGAGGTGCCTTGATGCAGCACTCTGGGAACAGCCTATTCGCTCAGAGATTTCTTTCTGTGTCTTACCCTCTTGCTTGAGGGTGTCAATGATGGCCTTCTGGACAGCAGTCAGGTCGGCAGTCTTACCCATGATTGCGGTTTTGAGTAATGAACCAGGCTGGGAGTTTTTAAAAGCCTCAGGAATCTTTTGCAGGTGTTTAGGGTTAATTGGTTGATTCAGATGATTAGGTTAATAGCTCGTTTAGACTACCTTTTCATCATATGCTAATTTTTTGAGATAGGAATTTTGGGTTTTCATGAGCTGTATGCCAAAATCATCAGCATTAAAACAATAAAAGACCTGAAATATTTCAGTTGGTGTGCAATGAATCTAAAATATATGAAAGTTTAATTTTTATCAGTACATTACAGAAAATAATGATCTTTATCACACCATGCTAATTTTTTGAGAAGGACTAGTATGTCTCTCGGCTAGTCTGGGAACGCCTTGGTGTCTTGAAAGAGTTGGAGGAAGTAGCTGGGGAGATGGCCGACTGGACCTCACTACTTAGGCTACTGCCCTTAAGACCCGACCCCGGAACAAGTGGAAGAAGATGAAATTTGGTATTAGTATTATTATTATTTTTATTATTATTAAATTAATTTTGTTTACTTTAATTCTTATTTTCACAGTTGCATGAATGTACCCATTTTGACAATGGCCAGACTTGATTCCTGCTCATTGTTTGATCTCGTTGTTGAGGTGAAGCTCACTGATGGACTCCGCGAGATTTCAGAGCTGCAGGATAAACAGAAAACTCTCCATCTCGCCATCAAAGATGGTACATTTTGAGTTTTTTTTTCAATGTAGCATTTTATTGTTCAAAAACATTGACTTCTACCTATTTCTAAAAAAAATACATTTTTATGTGCATCTTCCCCTTTAATTAATCATTAAATACTGTTAAATATAAATATTGTCATCGCTGAGTACTGTATAGTGCTTGACTAATCTAGAACAGTATACGAGCCTCAACAGAAATGCTGTATTTGACTGTTAACTTGTAGCTGTTACTGGTTAGGCTCCGTAGAGTAGTTGCTAATGTCATAACTGACCAAGTTTTATTAGGAACGCAGATAGACTTAACTTTTTTAGTTGTGCAATCTGTGAATTGATTTAGAAATTTGCTCAAGATTCTTTTCTATGATGAAACAATCCTTTCTCCTTTGTACTGTCATGTTTTGGAGTGTACTGAGAGGATGGGCTATTCACAGACATGTCTATAGTCCAGGGTTGTCAAACTCGTGCCACAAAGGGCCATGTGGCTGCAGGTTTTTGTTTCAACCAAGCATCAGCACATCTGACTTGGCTCATTCAAACAACTGATAAGAGTCTTCAGGCATTTGATTGGTCAGTCTCTGGACAGTGCACACAGATCGACCAATCAACTGCCTGAAGACTCTTATCAGTTGTTTGAATGAGCCAGACTGACCAATCAAATGTCTGAAGACTCTTATCAGTTGTTTGAATGAGCCAGACTGACCAATCAAATGTCTGAAGACTCTTATCAGTTGTTTGAATGAGCCAAGTCAGGTGTGCTGCTGCTTGGTTGAAACAAAAACCTGCAGCCACATGGCCCTTTGTGGCACGAGTTTGACACCCCTGCTATAGTCAGTGTGTGTGTGTGTGTGTGTGTGTGTGTGTGTGTGTGTGTGTGTGTGTGTGTGTACAGGACAAGGTAGACCTGAGCAAATCAATGTTATGTGCACAGTCTAATGATGACACAAAAATGAAGTCATTAAAAAAATATCAGCAGGCAGTTTTGTCAGAAGTGATATTGTGGTTAGTCGGGGAATTCAGGAGGTTCTGAATAGAAGGAAGGGCCAGAATGTAACACAGGCTGGACAGCACCACCAGACATGGTGTCTGACTGTTGTAAGAAGAAACTCTGTCGCCTGCTGTAGTCTATTTTTGGGTAATAAAAATGAGCCTGAACTTTACCATCTCGTGTAGTATGATGGATCATAATAAGTTCATTCAACATGTGAGAATAAACATGATGTGAATTAGATAGATTAAATTACCACATTAAAAAATTATTACAGTTTTGTTTGGTAACTGTTTTTTTTTTTTTTTTACATTAAAGAGTAGCATTTCTTAAAAAAAGTAAATACTACAAAGGATTTTTTTTATAAATCAGAAGAGCAAGAACAGAGTGCAAATGATAAATGGTAATACTGACTGCAGTAACTATGAGGTGAAGCCGAAACTCCTCACCTCAACTGCTCTATGGTTTATTCACACAAAACACATTCCATAACATGTCATGAACATGTGTCTTGGCGTAACGTGACCTCATAGGTGACTGCATACAGTTGATTGTAAATAAAAGTCTTGTATCACTGTTTTTAAACTTAAGCGTTTTTTTCTGTAGTGAGTCCTCATGAAAAGCGAGGATTGGATGGAAGAAGAGACGAGGAAGTGCCACCTGGAGAAATGTTGGATAGGAAGTTTTGCTGTGCGTGTCAGTGCTCATTTGAATGTCGTGAAGAGCAGGTGCAGTAATCTCATACAAAGATTTACCAATCATTTTATTTCTTCACTGACTAAACTTTATGAAGATGGGCAAGCTGGTGTCATTGGAATTTCTGTTGATTCAGATGGAGCATTACAAACTGGACTGGCATCGCTTCAACCTAAAGCAGCGTCTGGCAGGACGACCTCTCATCACAGTGGAGGAGTTTGAGAAGAAGACAGGAATGGGTACACTTCATTGCTTTCACATTTTGCATAGTTCTTTAAAGTCTGTGTAAAGTTAAGTTTAACGAGCCTCATCACTTGTCATAAGAGGGATTTTGGCTGGTTTTCATGAGTTATTTTTTTGCCTTTTTAAATTATGTTTACAGTGAAGACAAATTAAATGATTAATATTATATAAAAATCTGAAAATCACTCTCGGATAGTTAAAAATGCAGCCGTGAGGATGGGCACAAACAAGTGTCCATCCTCACGCCCGTCCCAAGCCCGGATAAATGCAGAGGGCTGTGACAGGAAGGGCATCCGGCGTAAAACTTTTGCCAAAATACACTATGCGAACCGTCAGTACTAATTTCATACTGGATCGGTCGAGGCCCGGGTTAACAACGACCGCCATCAGTGCTGTCAACCAACAGGGTGCTGGTGGAAATTGGACTACTGTTGGTCGAGGAAGGAGAGGTCAAAGAAGGAGAGGGCGAAGAAGGAGAGGCGTGTCCATAGGCAGAGAGAGAAGAGGAAAGGCATGAGTCTAGGACTGAGAGTAGGGACTTTGAATGTTGGAACTATGACAGGAAAAGGTAGAGAGCTGGCTGACATGATGCAGAGGAGGAAGGTGGACATACTGTGTGTTCAGGAGACCAGGTGGAAAGGTAGCAAGGCTAGAAGCTTAGGAGCAGGGTTTAAGCTGTTTTATCACGGTGTGGATGTGAAGCGAAATGGAGTAGGAGTCATCTTGAAGGAGCAGTTTGTCAGGAATGTTCTAGACGTGAAAAGCTTGTCAGACAGAGTGATGAGTCTCAAGTTAGAAATTGGAGGTGTGATGTTCAATGTTGTTAGTGCTTATGCCCCACAGGCAGGATGTAAGCTAGAAGAGGAGAGATTCTGGAGTGAGTTAGTACCCCCAGGGGTGAAAGAGTGGTCATTGGTGCAGACTTCAATGGACATGTTGGTGCAGGCAACAGAGGGGACGAGGAAGTGATGGGCAGGTTTGGTATCCAGGACATGAACACAGAGGGACAGATGTTGATAGATTTTGCAAAAAGGATGGAAATGGCTGTGGTGAATACTTTCTTCCAGAAGAGACAGGAGCACAGGGTGACTTATAAAAGCGGCGGTAGGCGCACACAGGTAGACTACATCTTGTGTAGGCAATGTCATTTGAAGGAAGTCAGTGACTGCAAAGTAGTAGCGGGTGAGAGTGTTGCCAAACAGCATAGGATGGTGGTGTGCAGGATGACGCTGATGGTGAGAAAGATGAAGAAGGCAAAGGCAGAGCAGAAGACAAAGTGGTGGAAGCTGAAAAAGGAAGTGTCGTGTTGTCTTCAAGGAGGAGTTGAAACAGGCTTTGGGTGGTCAGGAAGTGCTTCCAGATGACTGGACAACTACAGCTAATGTGATCAGGGAAACAGGTAGGAGAGTTCTTGGTGTGTCCTCTGGAAGGAAAGTAGATAAGGAGACTTGGTGGTGGAATGAGGAAGTGCAGGAGTGTGTACAAAAGAAGAGGTTAGCTAAGAAGTGGGACACAGAGAGGACTGAAGAGAGTAAACAGGAGTACAGGGAGACACCGCGTAAGGCGAAGGTAGCGGTGTCAAGGGCCAAACAGAGGTCGTATGATGACTTGTATGCTAGGTTGGACAGTAAGGAGGGAGAAATTTATACAGGTTGGCACAGGCATTCGGAGGAATGGAGGAGAAGTGTGCTGGTGCCCATTTTTAAGAACAAGGGAGACGTGCAGAGTTGTGGCAACTACAGAGGGATAAAGTTGATGAGCCATACGATGAAGTTATGGAACAGTGGAAGATAGACTAAGGGCAGAGGTCAGCATTTGTGAACAACAGTTTGGTTTCATGCAAAGAAAGTGCACCACAGATGCAGTGTTTGCCTTGAAGATGTTAATGGAGAAGTACAGCGAAGGCCAGAGGGAGCTGCATTGTGCCTTTGTGGATCTAGAGAAAGCATATGCCAGGGTGCCGGGAGAGGTACTGTGGTATTGCATGAGGAAGTGTGGAATGGCAGAGAAGTATGTTAGAGTGGTGTAGGACATGTATGAGAGATGTAAGACAGTGGTGAGGTGTGCTGTCGGAGTGATAGAATTCAAGGTGCAGGTGGGACTGCATCAAGGGTCAGCTCTGAGCCCCTTCTTGTTTACTATGGTGATGGACAGGCTGACAGACGAGGTTAGACAAGAATCTCCATGGACTATGATGTTTGCAGATGACATTGTGATCTGTAGTGAGAGCAGAGAACAAGTGCAGGAAAATCTAGAAAGGTGGAGGTATGCCCTGGAAAGCAGAGGAATGAAGGTTAGCTGCAGTAAAACAGACTACATGTGTGTGAACGAGAATATCTGTATCTTCACATATCTGTACATGTATAGTGGTTTGATGCTGTTAGCCTTGCTTACAACACGTAATCATCATGCCATTGTTTTAGCAACCAAATATTTACTTCCATCCAGTGTTGGGTTCGTTTCTCACCGCGTCTTGAATTTAGGGAAACACTGAACCCCCCCACCATAAAGTCTTTTCCAGCACATCCTGAAAACGTTCAGTAGGGTTAAGGCCAGGACTCTGGGGGGCCAATACGTATCTGAAAATGATTCCTCAATGCTCCCTGAACCACTCTTTAATTATTCGAGTCCCACTTTTATATCTGCAACATCAGGGAACAAAAAGTGCATTGATGACCTACTCGTCTAGTGCATTCAGCTCATCAACTACTTCCTTTTGTTGCCACAATAATGTTACTGAGCCTCCACCGGAACAACTAGAGCAGGGGTCGGCAACCTTTGCCATTCAAAGAGCCATTTGGACCCGTTTTCCACATTAAAGAAAACACTGGGAGCCACAAATCCTTTTTTGACATTTTAAATCAAATCACACTGCATATAATGTTTTTCCCCTTTTTCCTTCATGTTAATATAAAATAACAATATGTTACATTGATTTAAACGACTGCAGAGACCATTACATTACAATTCTGTTTGCAACAAAAACATTTAGATTAAAAAAATTGCCAGCCTCCCGCGACCAATTAGAATTAAGCGGTTCAGAAAATGAATGAATGTGTTCAATGCTTCTTGTGTTTTTATAAAGAAAAAGAATATCCATCCCACGAAGCGCGGGACGGGCTGCAGCCAGATGTGTAACGGGTTGGGTTGCCAACCTCACCAATCACGCCCTTCGTGGGATCTTCTTTTCTTTATTCGTTATATTAATGTTGTTTTGTCATAGTTTTAATTCACAAAAATGACACCAACACGGAAAAGTATTTGAAGACTTATTTTAAGAAGGAGCCTGCTCAACATTCTTTTAAATAAATATTAATGCTTAATGCTGCACTGACCGACCCATTCTCAGAGTGGATACTGAACCACAGTGAGGACAGTTATTTAATCTGGAGATTGCTGTGTATAAACAAATCTCATCCACATCTCTTCCTTCAGCTGTGATTTCTGTTCCTGAATTACAAACCCCGGTGGCAGAAAAAAATCTCTCTCTCTCACCGCACTGCTGCTTGCCATGAGCTCTTTTAGGGCTCTTTTATATTTATTTGGTGTGGGCGGGGTGATTTTGTGTGTGTTCTTGTGTTCTTGTGGACACACACAAAATCACCCCGCCCACACCAAATAAATATCCGCCCACATCTGTGACTCTTAATTTTCATCTATGTAATTTTCAACCCGAAAAGAGCATTGGAAGGGTACCCAGATCATTCAGGTGGAAAAAAAACCTAGATTGGACATCACTGTTTCAATTCTGAAGTGGGGCCATCTTGGTGGGATCACATGACTGTTTAAGACTTAAAGCAAGGTGGCTCACGAAGATGGCTCCAATTCAGAATTGAAATAGTAATGTCCACTCTAGGTTTTTTTTCTTTTCTTTTGATGATCAGTGATTGGTGGGAACAGGTGGAAGGTGTGGCTATTGTTTGGTTGAAGTGAAAACCTGCACCCACACCGGCCCTTTGCTGTGTGAGTAACTAAGCACTTTGTGGTGCACCAGTCAGCCACCGTAAAGCACAACTTTATTTTGAAAAGCCATGGAGCCGCACCAGAAAGGTGAAAGAGCCGCACGCGGCCCCGGAGCCGCGGGTTGCCGATCCCTGAACTAGAGCAACAAGACCATGGAGCTCACATGCTGTGATCAAAGATATATGCCCTCCATCTAAAAACAAAAAGTCTGTCTGTGTGTGTGTGTGTGTGTGTGTGTGTGTGCATATATATATATATATATATATATATATATATATATATATATATTGTCTGTCTTCCTTTCGGCTTTTTCCCTTTTTACTCAGGAGTCGCCACAGCGAATCATCTTGATTCGCACATTTGATTTGGCAGAGGTTTTTACGTCGGATGCCCTTCCTGTCACAACCCTTTTAGCAAGGGACAGAAACACGCTGACGACTTTGCAGCTACTCTTTACGAAAGTCAGCAATGGTTCTTTTACATGCCTCTCACCATAGTGAGAGACATGGCCCGCCTTTGCTAACCCAGTTAGCTGCACTGGGGGGGACAGTGACAACCTTTTGGAGAGTGGGACTTGAACCCCCAACCTTTGGATCAGCGATCCAGTGCCCTATACTACTAGACCACCACTGCCCCCGGTGTGTGTATATGTGTGTGTGTGTGTATATATATATATATATATATATATATAGAATGTTGTGTGTGTGTGAAAACTCGTGTTAAGTAAAGAAGAAACAGTTGTATAGTTGTATATTTTATTCTGAATGCAGTCAAATATAAAATGTTATAATAAATAGATGTCTGACACACACACATAAACATATGATTCTGTGTCCTTTAATCATCAGTGTTTTTTTTTTTTTTTTTTTTTTTAAATTCCAGAACTGTTACTTGGCTGTTGTCGTAGTAACAGTAGAATGTTAAGTAAATACGGCTGGGAAATTTTTCAGTGTGTTTCATTTCAGAAACAAAAGGAGACTATTTTGAAGGGTTATTTCCCATTTCCACCATACATTTTTAATAATCCATTTCAGTGATTTTTGGCTAATATTTTTGTAATTGATTTGAATTTTCATTCTTTGTCGGCTCTATTTTTCACAAAATGGGGGGGAAAAAGTAGATATGAATTTCTTTTTATCAGCATGTTTAAAGATCAGTGTTTTGTAAAGGTCTGTCTAATTTTAGTTTTTTGTGAACAGATGATGTGTCGAGCATTTCAGGTTCAGACTCTGAGGATGATGGTGATGGTGCTGATGGTGTGGTTTCTTATGGAGGCAGATTACCGACCAGGGTTTTGCTTCAGAATTCTCAGGGACAGTATTTATGTTTCTACCGCTGTGCAGTACAGAACAGAGTAAGTACATTATCGAAGTCCTTGATAGCGTGTAACCTCAAAGCTTATAAACTATGTTAAAAAGGCAGTATGGTTACTGGATATGAGGGACCATGCCTTTTTTTGAGGGTGAGGGAGTCACAAGCTGTTACATTAGTTGTGTTTGAAAGTGATTTCTTCTTTTCTTTCAGATAGACAGTGAGGGAAATATGGTGGATTCTCTGCTGAACATCTCACAGAAGACAGTGTGGGTGATTCTGATGACCGGAGGCGGCCATTTTGCTGGCGCTGTTTATGAAGGGTCAGTAGATTCTTCCAGGTTAATCCAGTACCAGGGTTAATCATATGTTGAGTTTCAAACATCTACATCTTCACAGTTAATGTAAAGTCCTTTGGGCTTTTTACCCCCGAGCCATAGTGGGTCATCAGGGCGGTGCTTACCCCCGGTTTATGTAGCGTGAAGCGACCAGGGCTTCAACTCATCCTGGATGGTATGCTAGTCCATCGCAGGTTACCTTCCCAATATATTTTACTGGTCCCCATTTATACTGCTGGGTGAACAGAGGCATACTTGTGGTTGAGACCTTGCCCAACGATCTTAGCACAGTGGAGGTCTATCTGGGATTCAAACACACAACCTCCTGATCATGAGCGCAGCACCCTAACCACTACACCACCGGCTCCGACTTCACAGTTAAATATATACATGAATTCAAGTGCCCTGCATGCAGTAAACTCCCCAAGAAACTATTACTATAAATTACCATTAATAAAAGAAAATTGTATATAAAAGGCTTTTAAGGAGTCAGATCACTATTTTATGCAGAACTTTCACTTAAACCCTCTTTCTTACACATGTGAGATACTGAAACTGTCAACACCGGTGACAATGTACAGCTATGCTTGTATGGACATTACAATAAAGACTAAAGTATAGCATGATTTGATGACAGTCTTTGGGATAAGACGACGTGGGATTAGTCAGAGTTCAAAGAAAGTGTGACGTGTAGTTCACAGGATAGGTGAGTTAGGGAATGGTCACCTGTACAGGTGTGGCTGGTTCCAAAGCGATCACCTGCACACAGTCTTTGTTTATAAAAAGCAAGGGAAAAGTGGGTGTGTAACAGGTGGGAGGTGAGTGAGAGGAGGATGGTAGCACAGCTCACATCCATCCTGGTCAACAGCTCTCACCCACTGCACCAGACTGTAGAGAAGCTGAGTAGCTCCTTCAGTGGACGACTGAGGCATCCTCAGTGCAGGAAGGAGCGCTACCGCAGGTCGTTCATTCCCACCGCTGTCAGACTGTACAACGCCACTTTGTAACTGTCTGTGAAAATACCGGTTATGTGCAATAAAAACCCTGTGCACTTTAATCAACCACATCTACCCCACTGACTGTGAACCATATCAACCCATCTACTCTGCACTCAGATACATTACACTTGAATATAGGCCAATCTATAAAGTCGTTCCCTTCTTTTCTTTTATTGTTTATTAATTTATACTATTTATGTATCTATTTATTTATTTACTTATATAATATATATGTATGTGTGTATGTTTGTATATGTATCTATTTTTGCACCCCCTACTGATGGTACCTCAAGAGCCTGTAACAGTGAATTTCTCCATTGTGAGATTAATAAAGCTGTATCTTATCTATCTTAATTCTACCAAGTTAATATGCAAGTGAAGTATATTTGTGTGGTTTTCTGCTGTACATTAATACATGACTTGTATAGCAACATGAGTTCACTGTTTATTAACAATGCCACCAAAATATTTTCAGCCGAATTATATACTATATCCAAGCGTAACTACACTTTCGGCTGAAGGAGATA